>PNEQ01050943.1:50405-62886 GCA_003012365.1 Medauroidea extradentata
AGTAAAGTGCCAACTTTCCCAGTAGGCTTAATTTTTTTTTTTTTTTTTTGGATCTTAAAATTCATCAATCTTTAATTAGGAGAATCTATTCGACAAATTTGGAATTGCACTTTCGTACTGAAAGTTATTTGGTTCTATACGTGGTTAGATCATATTACTGTAATTTTTATGTGTTTTTAAGGTGACGCCATCGTGTTAGCCCTCATTTTCATGCAACTAAAAAGTGAAAAGGTATTATAAAAATTAATCTCTCCGAAGTGCACCATAATGAAAATAAGGTTACAGCACTGCATTATACGAATATGTACTGTACACAGGCCATTCACGTAAAAAAGGCACATTTGGAAGTCCTCTCAATTTAATAAATATGTTGTATTGTGTTATAAGAAGTTAATTTTAAACACAAACTAAATGTATATGCTATACGTAGACACGTGAAAATTTCGCGTTTTCATTTAGGCGCAAGCTAGAGTTCCATCAACTATAGGTCTGTATCACGTTCACAATTGGCAGTTGACTTACTCGACACTTATATAATTGCCAATAATAATACTGTAGCTGAATACAGACCTATTTCACAGTGTCAGCGAGCAGCTAATAAACATCTGCTGTCTGAACGATTTCACATACATTCTTGGCTGCTCCCTACAGGCCAGTGAATCCACGAATTTTTCCTGTCTCTAGCTATACGTAATTCGTTAATCACACTAAATTTTTGTTTTATCAGAATTAGCCTGAAGATAGAAATTACCTAAAATAAATAAGTACGGACTAAACGAATGCTTAATTTATCAAGAATAACATGTAATTAGTGCGTTATTGTATTTCAGCGTCGAAGCATGGATGCGTTACAAAGTAAACGGCACTGGGCAATGACTTTACATAAAGTTGAATATATGTTGGAACACTGGCGGCCGTGGTGGCTATTCGCTTCCCACCAAAGCAATCAGGGTTCGATTCCCGGCGGGGTCTGTTCCCGGATTTTCGTGACGGACGCAGCGGCGTCGTTTCAGGTTTTTCTAGGTGGTGGGGGGTGGGGGCAAGATTTTGTTTTCCGGTGACAGTGACCTTGTTGCACCTTATTTTATTAATTAAGCATGTATAAATTCGATGCTTTAATAATAAAACTTCAGTTTTATGTGCTTAAGTTAGCATTATTTAAATTAAAAAATACAAACAATATATTTATACACATGAAATTCCAAATCCAGGGGTGGGGAATTTGCCCCCCCCCCCCTGTAGCCCCAAATGACGCCCCTGGACGGACGATGCCGTTGGCCGGCAGGTTTTTGTCGGGGATCTCCCTTTTCCCTCAACCTTTCATTTCAGCGTTGATCCATACTCATCTCATGTCAACCCTTACCAGCTCTGGAGACCTCGATGTTAAGCGCTGACCAAAAATCTCTCAATCACCGTTGAAACATTAGAATGGCAGGTGCAGGTACATCAACCAGCCAGTAGTTGGCAAGATGTGAGGAATGTACTCCCCAATAACACAGCTTCAGTCACGTAAACTATTGGTACACTCTAAATCTGAATTAGTGAATATTCACTGATTCACGCCGATGGATGGAGCAGTTTCAACAAACTGAATCAGTGAGAAATCACTGTGAAACATGTGACTATTCACTGACTCCAATAAAGAGTGCCCATATTCCACAAACTTATTAATGAATGTCCACAGATTTTCCAGTAATTTTTCGCTGATTCAATAAGTGAAAACTGTTCTTTAAAAACAACTGGAAAAACTGTGAATAATCATTTATTCACTTGTGAGATGTTGGCATTTATAAAGGAAATCAGTGAATATTCACTGATTAAACAGTGCCTATTTTTCACTGGTCAAATTGTTGAAACTGCTCCGTTCATTGGCGCGAATCAGTGAATATTCACTCATTCCGATTAAGTGTGTAGAGGCGAGAGTATTTCGCGTATTCATCTGGCAACAGTCTAGACTTCTCAGTTCTATACGTGTACCAGCTGAAGCCGAATATCCATTGGCTTGTAACAGTACAAACGTGTAGCACGTGATGTCCCTACGGCTTGTTTCCTTATTTACAACTGGCTTGCAGTCGTCAAATATGTGTTGAAACCGCTCTCGTATAATCACAGAAGGAGGAGTGAAGTATACGTTATTAGCGTTTAACCTGATACGCGAAATAGTCGTGTCTCTAACTATTGGTTGTGTCCTGTTTGAACGCTAAGGGTCCTCCCTGTGTAGACTGTATTTGTGTGTGTGTGAGGCAGGAGCAGTAAGGTTGCTGTTGGCTGACATATGTAATGCATTATCGCCTATATGGGCTGGCACGCAGTACTTTACTATTATCTTTTTTCCTATGGGACTTTAAGCGGTGACCAGATTATTTTTGTTGTAGCCATTATAGTTCAAAATCAAACGCATGTTTCTATAGTTGTGTTTTTCAAATCCGGCTGTTATTTAAAGGTGCGTGAGTCCGAAAACTTCATTTTTGGCAATTATGAGGGGCCCGAAAAAAAATGTTTTAAATAAACGCACCGAATTTCTTAAACTGTAGCGACATAGTTTGAAGGGTGTGTTATTTTCGTAGATACACAAATATAATTCGTGTTTAGTAGTTTCGTAAAAGAAAAAATAATAATCGCAACTCGTTGCAACGCAGGTAGGGAGGCCCTTAATGGCCGTGCTCCGAGTTTACAATCTAAAAACTACTCTCTAACTCTGAATTTGTGAATATTCACTGATTCACCCTGATGGATGAAGAAGTTTCAACAATTTTAATAAGTGAAAATAGTCGTTGTGTAATTAGTGAATATTCACTGATTTCCTTTTTTAAGAGCGCCAACATCTCGCTAGTGAATCAGGGTATATAAAATTTTTTCCAGTTGTTTTTAAAAAACAGTTTTCACTTATTGAATCAGTATAAAATTACTGGAAAATCTGTGGACATACACTAATTAACTAGTGGAATGTTGGCAATCTTTATAGGAATCTGTGAATAGTCACCGATTTCACAGTGGTTTCCCACTGATTCAATTTGTTGAAACTGCTCCATCCATCGGCGTGAATCTGGGAATATTCACTAATTCAGATTTAGAGTGTATTTTGTAAATTTTCCACGCGTGCGTATAGGAGCGCTAAGAAAGTATATATTGTAAAATAGTTTCCCAGACATCCATGGTAACACTCCTAAACTTTTTTTTTATAAAACAGTCAAATGTGTACTAAAGATACCAGAATTGTATTGTTACAACTGTAAAAGTTTGCATATTTACAAGACAGAAGTATGGTAACTGTCCCCTACTGCATATAGGTTATTTACGTCCTAAACATTTTAGGAAGTTTTTTTACAGTGTATAGTTTGATTCAATACCGTTTGCCTTTTAACACAATCATGCTTCATAACTGCTGTACCTACATACAGACGTACTCTGCATTCATGCTTAATCTGCATACGGACATGCCCTACATAATTATATGTGTATATGAATATTGTAAAAAAACTTTCCTCAAATGTTTAGGAAGTTATTATCCCAGATGCAGTATGGGACAGTTACCATACTTCCGTCTTGTAAATATGCAAACGTTTACAAATGTTACAATACAAGTCTGGTAACTTTAGTATACATTTGACTGTTTTATAATTAGGTTTAAGAATGCTATCATGGATGCCTGGGAAATTATTCTACCAAACCTACTTTCTTAGCGCTCCTATACGCACGTCTGGTAAATTTACAAACTATTTTTTAGAGTCTAAATACGTACTTACATAGATACTTTATTCATACATTTATCGATACATTCATGCATATACATAAACACACACACTGGAAACTCTGAAGCTGCTCGCTCTAGTCAAGTATACATTTGGCCACCTTCTCATGTAAAAGGCCTGTTAAATAAATCTGTCTCTCCCAGGATGCTGTATCGTCTTGACTGCCGGGCCTGCCTACAAAAAGACTTCGCAGGCAGCCGAGTCAAAGGAAGAGGAAAGCTGAAATGTCGGGGAGCAAAATAAAACTGTCGTTCAAGAAGAAGAAAGGGAAAAACAGAAAGCTACAAAGAAGCGTATTTTTTTCTCTGCGAGCAAGAAAGAGAGTTGAGAGAAAGAGGTTGCGAACATTATACATCCAAATGCGTGGGCGAACTTCTCTTTAAAGACGGCTGAAATATTAACAAATGAGTTCTAGTGTTAGAGAAAAATTCGTATAATATTCTATGATTTTCGTAGTGCGGCCATTTATTATGAAACACGCAAAACTTAATGTTAGCTTTACTTGAATTTAGAGAAGAATTGTATCTCCAATTGCATAACTTTGCTTAATTTTTTTTTCCATATTTTCTCTGTTTAAGAAACACTACGTAATTTTACAAAACAAATACTAGCATCAGTTAGTTTAGGGTATCATAATAAGATTAATAACATATACATGTAATAAGCATGCGCGTTAAAATTTGTTGGAAATTAGTAAAAACCATGTCAATGATAGATAGAGACCTGAAAATTTCACATTTTCTTTTAGGCGCAAGCTAGACAATATGTCTGTGTCACGCTCACAATTGGCCGTTGACTTACTCGACATTTCCTGGAAGTAACCGAGCCAATAATAAAACTGTAGCTGAATACAGGCACATTTCACTGTGTCACCGAGCAGCTAATAAACAGCTGCTGTCTGCACGATTTCACAAATATTCTTTGAAGCTAGCCTACAGCTCGGTGAACCCGCGAATTTTTCCCGTCTCAAATGATAGATTAACTACTGACATATATGGCACTTGTCATATGGTAGAAATTTAAAATCAACGCTACGATTGTCACTGTCAACCGTCAGAATACGGCTGTTGTAGACAGGAACATTTTTCATGCCACCCTTATGAGCGTATGCGCTTAAGTATTTCGACTGCTCAGAGGTTATTTTTATGCAGATCAAAATTTCAACATATTCCTAAGATTGAAACGAACTACATACATCAGCCCCATTTTATGTTTCATACTAGGGATTCGAAAATTTGATCTCTCATAACTTAAACCATGCCACCAATACGTTACAACGCATACATCAGCCATACTTATATTATTTATTACAGATTGATTCGCAAATGTTACCCGTCATAAGGCTATTTTTCAGGGAGATTTTGAATAATCTCAACCAGCCCATATTTTAAAATTTATGATGCTATATTCCAATATAAAACATGTCGCTGTATGTGAGGATGTTTAAATTTAACTTCTTAATTAATAAATAAATATACATATATTATTTTACATTGTTTTATTCCTTCATCTCTTTACTATCCCTACACATAAATTTACAGGATCTAGGAGGTTGCTGGTTTCGTCTGTATTAACTGTTAAATAAGTCACAAACGTGCCATTGATGTGTTTTATCAAAGGCTTGGTAAAGGATGTAGGTCGAAATTCTCGGTACGACAGTAAAATGTTTTTTGTCACTTATCAAATATATGATACAAGGAAACGTTTTATGTATAAGTACCACATGAAATAGAATTTGTCACTTTCCATATACGTATTTTATACAAGTGAAAAGTATTATTACTGGTTTTACTATTTTGCTAAACTGGGTTTCAAACTCTCAGCACAGAGTTAAATCTCATAATATTCCTTACCCGTAATAGTGTTTGTATTAGCTAATGCATGAGTAGGAGGGAGAAAAACTTAGATTCAGACTAGGCATTAATAGTCTGTACGTTAGCAGTTTTTTTAAAAGCGCCAGTTACCAAGCTTGCAAACTGTATTCATGTTTTTAAACAAATGTTGAACATAACTTATTATATTAGTTGTTAAAGTAATAATAAACAATATAATAGGGAAATGTCATAAGTATTGCAGTTTTACTAAACAAAATCACATGGAATGTAACCGTTCGAAAAATATAATCAAATTTATTTATTGAGTGTGAGAAGTAGTTTTTAAACTCAAGTTCCTTACCTCAAGTGCGCTTTTTTGCTGAGTCGTTTCGCGTTGCGCTAAGTAATAAAAAAATTGAGGAGGGTTTATTAAAAAAACACTTTACGTAATGACACGGAGTTTTAATAAAAATTAGGTTTTGTAATCTCATACATCACAAGTTCTCGTCCTTTATTTCCGTTTCTTATGTGTATTTCAGAGAGTCATAGTACCAATGTGGTAGGTTTTAATTGTAAAATTTTAGCTCGTAAATTTTATTCACTTTTGTCGTTATTGGTACGGCACAAAAACGTAGGGCAACAGCTATATGTACTGTTCAGGCAGATCGCCAACAGGAAGAATGCATGCCTTTGATTGCATTGCCCATAGATCCGATGAGGCATTGTTGAGTGAGCATAAGAGTAGAAGTTAGCGCTCACGCTTTCTCGGACTTTGGACGATCAAAATAGTTACTTGGAAGGTGTGCCAACTGTGTTATCCTGTATTTTAAGTAGCCTTGTCTACAGCTCAGTAATTATCTACTAGTCTTGACTGACGTGGTGTTTGTTTAAAATGTTTGTTTACGTATAGTTCTTTGTGCTATTATACAGGTGTCCCATAAGCTCGGTCTCACAGGATAAATAAAAATGGGTGACATATGGAATTGTTTAGTAGTGATGTCGTGTGTTGGCGTAAGGCAACATTAATGTGTTCACTTCCTTGTGTCATTACAACACAAAATGTTCAAACTGATGGCCGCGATATGCTTTGCCATAGCCATCTTTAGTAGAAGGCCACGGCCTTAGATCTGGCAACACTGTCAAGAAGGGTCATTTTAACACTTATTTTAGCTCTCCAAAGACAATGACTCTACCTGATTCGTTATTGTGCCACACATACCGGCGAATCAGGGGGAGCCATTGCCGTTAGCGAGATAAAATAAGTGTTAAAATGACCCTTCCTGACAGGGTTGCCAGATCTAAGGCCACGGCCTTCTACTAAAGACGGCTATGGCTTTGCACATGCGTATGCGATGGTTCACATTGCGTTGTACACGGTGTAGCGGGATGGAGCGGCATGCAGCAGTAATGTTGTTATTCGCAATAACATTTCATTACATTCGCCTATTTTAACTTCCCTTATGAGAATCGACTTTTCCCATGAGACCAGAGTTATGGGACCTACTGTATTGTTTTTATGTAATTGTGTTATTTTTATGTATGTACGTGTCTGCTGCTGTCAAACTCTGCTCGTTTCCTCTATATTGTTTTACTTTTACAAAAAAAAAAATTTGTCAGATGGTGTAGTATTATAATGGCGTATTAAAAAAAATAATCTTTACATCAGATATTTCCATACGAGTAGTGCAGCGAATTTGGGGCGAAAAGATTTTTGTACCATTTAGTTTCAATGTGTTATATTCACATCTGAAGCTGTGCTTCATGGTCAGCGATTGGATGTTTTAACTCTCGCTTGTGTCAGATTTCTACTGGCAAATTACAGACGTATGACGTCACAACTGCCATATTCTGATTGGTGCAGTCAGTGAGAGACGTACCTGAGCAAAGACACGCTGCCAATCACTATGACGTGTAAGTAAGGCTTTGAAACAACAAAGTGAAACTATTTTTGCGACAAAATTGTGGCTTTACACATGAGGCACAACTAACCTCGTGTTCGTTTCTTGCTCTTTCAATGCGGGGATTATTTCAGTGTGTTGTTTAATTTGTTTAAGCTTGAAGACGACATTTTGAAGTCATTAAAATGTATCAACTTCGTCTTTTTTAATCTAGCTGAGCAGCACAGTATTCCTGGCAGCAAATGACGACTCAAAACTGGTGGCACGTAATATTATAGGTTAGAATGTTTTTCCAAGTACTGCGCATTGGTGGTTGGTTATCCATTGTCACTGCATTCACAAAAAAGAAAATAACTTAGTGTGCATTGCTAGAGCCACGATTTTATGGCGAAAAGATTTTTGCACCATTTGGTTTCAATTTCTTGTGATCACATCCGCAACTCTGTTTCATGGTCAGTGATTGGACGTTTTAACTGACACTTGTCTTGAGGTTCTACTGACAAATCGCAGACGTATGGCGTCGCAATAGCCTCATTGTTATTGGTGCAGTCAAGTGAAGGACGTGTTTGAGCAAACACACGCTGCCAATAGCCGTGAAGCAGAGCTGCCGAGGTGCACGCGAGACACTGAAACAAAATGTTACAAAAATTTTTTCGCGACAAAATCGTGGCTCTATGCATTGCGTGCATTGTGATCGCAGATATAGGTCTCGTACTGTGAGACTTCTTTATGGCTAATGCAAGCGTTTACGATCAGTAATCTTCTAGACTACAGTAAGACAGGTTTACTTTTTTTTCATAAGTTCCTTTGAATGGGACGAAATAAGTATATTTCCTTGCCCTAACTCTATATATGCACACAGGTGCCACACACCTTTCATCTTCTCACTATGCATTTTCTTCCTTTAATCCGACCAAGTTGTTCCTGTCTTGGATTTCTTGACCTGTCGGCTCTCTTTCCACTCGAGTATTTTGTGGTTGAATGTTTGTCTGTCTTGTATATCTGAATCTGATATGCCTGCATCCTTCAGATCCTTTCTGACTTCGGTAAACCACTTCATGTTCTTAATTCTTTCGGTGTATTCCAAGATCTGTTTCGTTTGTCAGGTGTCGTGCGTTCTTTTAAGAGGGCTATACACAGTATGTGATTTTCCGTGTTTAATGGGCGGAGACAGTGAAGCGATAAGGTTCAGTCTTCCACACTCGACGGTAACAACATCAGTGTTATCGTACCACTCTTTTCCTTATGGGACTTAAAGCCACGACGCTACAATTTTATTTGAGGAAATTTTGTAGTAAAGTCCAACGCTGTGTTTTACGAATCCGTGCTGTATTTTTCTAGTTAGCTGTCTAAATATGCCGTTTTTAGCCATTTTTATGGGCCCCAAAATCATGTCTCTAATAAGCATGTTGTAATTTCAAAATGACAGAAGCCTAGTTTTAACCGTGTGTTCTTTTTGTAGATAAACATATTGTGAATAATAGCGGATGTTTCACGTATAAAAGAATAGGCGCGGCACGCTACGACACCGTTCATGTGTCAGGTGCATACGCCTCTTAATATGCCCATAACATTTCAATCGGCGTTTCCTCATGTCATGCACAGCGTTAGATAGCTGTTCTCTTTCTTGTCTGTTTCGCAATCTGTATGTAGCTTTCTTCTGTCTTATTAGGCCCAAGAACATTTCTGATTATTTTTCTTTCTAATTTCTTTATACGTTCTAGAGCACAATTGTGATCATGACTAACGTGTCTGAAGCGTATAAGGTTTCTGGCTTGATGGCAAAGTTGAAACGTATCACTTTGAGGAGAAATGATATACAGTTTTATTTTTTTTATTTTTATTTTTTATTTTTATTTATTTATTTTTTTTTTTTTTTCAGTTTTTGTGTCATAACAATTTTTCTAACTGTATTAACAAAAATTTCTCTTTGACAAAGCGTATGATATCGTTTTGGTGAACAGCTTTACAATATTAATGGAATATTTCATTAATCTGTCATGCTGGATCATTGCAAGAGAATTCTTGAAGCTAACCTATTATTCTCTAGTATTGATTCTGCATGACAAACTAATTTAAGATTCCATTATTATTTATATCAAGCAGTCGAAGAGAAAAATTTTGACAGTACAATTAAAAAAAAATGTTATGGCTCAAAAACTGAAAATGCAATAAAATTGTCCAAAACATCCCTTTAATATTACGAGAAAGGCATTATTTATCGTAGAGCAAAATATCAAGAGCAACATGTTGTATTTAACTATGCTTCATTTAAATACAATCCCGATCATATAGTTTCTACAGAATACTAAAAATGAAAACATACATTTCTTACAGAATATGTCTGTATAAATGTAATTGGTTTTAAGAACTTTTGGGATGGTACAATCACAAATGTTCAGTTTTGGCTTTTGATGCTAATTATCAGTCCTTGATGCGGTGGGTTAAAGGTTCTGTTCTTGCTGCTGCCATGTGTTTTTGTAATGGCTCGATAGAAAAATATATGCATAGTCAAACAAGCAATAGCTTTACAGACCAAATATTACACTTCCGCAATAAAATATAAACAACGAACAACTTATGTTTCAAAATTGAATATATTTATTTCGTCATACACAAACAAATTATTTGGTTGCGCTTAGCAAATTTTGATTACCTCAATTAAACTTTCAGTGAGGAACTCTGCGCCACTGTATACTTCGCCAAGTAAAGGCACGCAAGTATTTTTGACTCTAGGAAACATCTCTTGATTTGTTTTTAAACCACCTTAATAAACATTTTATTCCACCCAAGCTAACCTCGTCGCTTTTCTTAAATGCTAATACGCCCACTTGTTGTGAACAGAGCGAACATCGTCCCGTATAATTCTTGTCGAGGTGTGAAAGACTACATTGAAAGGAAATACTTATTGCTCACCACAAAATATTTAGTCATTCTGGACCTTAACAATTTTTTTTTGTTGAAACGACAAAAATTTTTTGCTGTCCCCAGTTAATTTTTGCAGTGACTACAAAAAAGTTTTGTAAGTGCTACAAAATTATTTCGTGAGGTCTATATTGACAGCAGCCACTACAAAACAGTTATTTTTCTGTGTACAATTATAAAAAAAAATTTTATATTCTTAACCCAGCCACGTTCTTGAAATGCATTGTAATGTGACAAAAAATTGCTTTTTTTTTTTAATAATAAATTCTTTGACATGTGCTTACTGTGTCAATGTACGAAGAGAAAACCCACTTCCCGCAAGGACGAAATACTATGGTTAGAGGTGATAGTATATCGCGAAAATGACTTGTGCCAACATACTCTTGAAAACACTGAAGTAAATTGCAACGCATATGACTGGATGATGTACGTCTCAGACATCTATACTGTATCCATTCCAAGATTGCAGCAGAAATAAACATTGTCACATGTGAACTCTCGACCATTGGTTGGCTGGTTAGTTAACAGTGTCGTTGCGACAGGAAATAGGTCCAACGCTAAATTTCTGTGTTTTATTTTGGGATAGGTAATTTTATCGTTTAGTTACGTTTTATAATCCTCTGTAATATAATATCACTCTATGCGCATGAAATACTATATGTGCACTAAATGTATTAACTACGACTTAGGCGGCGACGCCACGTTCATCGTGATTCCATTTCCTCCACAGCGAGGCGCGATTCCGTTTCTCCACTTGTCGCCAGTCGACAGCTCGCGTGACACGCGGAGGTGGTGCGACGGTTTGTTGCACAACCAATGTCGTTCAAGCGCGGGAACAGGCGGAGTGACACAAGTTGCAATCTTGGAATGGATAGAGTATAATATTACAGTAGCAATATTCTTATTGGCTCAGTCAAATAGGGCAACAGCTTCACGTACAAGAAAAAGACAGTAATATTTTTATAAGCTGAACGTGTGTTGAAACGCAGCGAACGGTCAAGTTTTCCCGCGACAAACAATTATCTCTCAACTATTGTTAAGACACCATTGTCATTAAAAAAAAAGCTGGACTCCGTAGCTAAATACGACTTTTTCACGGTTTCAAGAAATCGTTAATTTTAAAGTAATGCTTTTAGCACTTAGTTGTCTAACATGCCCTCTTAAAATGCGGAAGGACAGAAATTGACTACTGTGTGGGTATACGACCTCGATGTGAGGACGAAGAGGGGGGTTTAATTCGCGGGTCACTAGCTTCCTAGGGCCGCGTGGGTGGGCCGGGTTCGGTTCCGCAAGACGGGCGACGCGACGCGACGCCGCGCCGTCTGGCGCCACGGCCGACGTCAGCGAGTCTTGCAACGCGGCCAAACTTGCTGAAGATGGCGGGCGTCGCGAAGAACCCCTCCAGCCCGCAATGAATATTCAGCCATCGCGCATCGTCGCTTTGACTCGCCAGGTTGCAGACATGTCTCACCTACCCCCACCCCCCCTAATTAGCCATGCTCACAAGACAGCACGTCACAAATACGTAGAGCCAGTGATTTTAAATTCCTTATGTGTTGAGACATGCAAAATTCGCGTTATTTTTGACGGCTTACTAGACTCCAAGTGACCATAGGCTCGTTCGACGTCTCCCCAGTGGCGGCTCGTGGGTTGTTGCCAGGTAGGGCTGAAGTTGCCAAGAGCTGTACATGGTTGTGAGCTGGTTGATTCTACAACCACTGACAAGCTAATGTACAGGTGCCCTTTACTACTGAGTGGTCACAAAAGATCTAGTAGCCGGCAAATCTTTCATGATCGTTGGTCTACGGCGCGTTCATCAAGAGTGTACAGTTCCGACTATCTGCAGCCCCACCTGGCAACAACCCACGAGCCGCCACTGCGTCTCCCGCTGGCCGATATTGTCGTGACTTGCCGCGGAGAATGCTTACACGGTAGAGAGGCCAACATCGGCTAAGACGTAACACACGTACATTACAACACGTAAAAGTTCGTGGCCAACTGTATCGCAGATTATGCTCTGTTATGTATATGAAAGTGAAGTTTAGTCTGCTACCAAATGATAACGCGAATTTTGCATGTCTGTACTTATAGG
>PNEQ01050943.1:62986-104767 GCA_003012365.1 Medauroidea extradentata
CCAGCAGGCTAGACTCCACAGTCCTGTGTGCACTGTCCTCAGCTATATTTGTTCATTGGCTGCTGCTCCAGTGAGTGAGGATTTGAACATTTGACGATGTAGCGCAGGAGTCCGTGAGCGTTTTTACGCATGTCCGCCATTGGTTCGGAGTCCGCAAGGTCACGTTTAATAAACAATGACCCAATCGAAATAGTTTCCAACATAGCCTATACATGACTTAGAAATCCAACCTCTCCTCAGTTGAATCCGCGAAATTTCCGGGGCTCTACTATATGTAAAGAATATAAAAATTCGCAGGTTTACTAACCTGTAGGTTAGCCTCCAAGAATCTCTGTGAACTCAAGCTGACAACAGCTGTTCATTATCTGCTCGCTGACGCAGTGAAATGGGCCCGCATTTAGATACATTTTAATTATTGGCTCATAGACTTCAAGGTGGTGTCAAATAAGTCAACAGCCAATTGTGAAAGTAGCAAGAACTTACAGTTGCTGAAATTCTAGTTTCTTTCACGCTCACGCAAGAATTCCAGCGAATATAAGTTCGTGTCACTTTCGCAATTTACCATTGATTTATTTGAGCAACCCCGGAAGTCTCTAACCGATAATAAAAATATATTCCTTTAAGTGTCCCATTCCACTGTGTCAACGAGCAGCTTGAATACATAGTCTTTAGAGGTTAGCTTACATGTCAGTGAACCCGCGTTTTTTTTTTTTTTTTTTTTTTCGTCTCTAGCGATTGGAAGGTTTTAAATCACGGACGTGTGGTGCCGCGGTAACATTGTTCTGGTTGTTGCAGTCAAATGAGCCACGCCTCTGCTTTGTTATATTCAGCCAATAACCACGAACCAGAGTTCAGATGTACACGTAAGGCAGTGAAACAAGTTGTTGCAAAATTATTTTTTCCCAAAAATCACTGGCTCTACAAATGCGCCTACAGACTCATTCATAAACCAGAATGAGTATCAAAGTTAAAACTTTTGAAATCTATCTTGTATCTAGTATAATCTTTAAAAATACTATTTATTGTGACGTCAGACGTTAACTTGTGAGTACGTTACCAAGAAAAAATAATAAAACTATAACTTGTCGGAAAGGAAAAAAAAAGTAACTAGCGATTCTAAAGTTCTCACGTTATCTCGAACCACCTATAGTTATATCATTTTTGTTTTTGTTCCATTTCTATGAGCGATGCAGCCAGGATTTGTGTATGGGGGAGGGGGAAATGGGTTTACTCTGAGAATATTATAAAGGAACACCTACCAATCCTTTATAACAAGGTGGTTCTGGGGACCTTCTCTGGTTAGTACGTATATGAACAGTTTCGTCTGCAAATTTGCTACATAATCTTACATGCCCAATGCTATACTCATGAATATAATAGGAGGTAACATAAATTGGGCTTCATGTGAGGTGGGTTTAAGTTATGTCTTCAAAAAATGAATTACCGTAATTCGTTGCAACATATTTCAAGCAAAGGAGTATCTATCCACTACACTCCATTGTTCAAAATTAATTTTCTAGTTTCTATACATTACGATGTGATATTCGTAGTTGTGATAGTGTAAATTGATGTGTTAGATCTCTTTTTAAACCAAACAGTTGAAGTCAGATTAAGAAAACGTATCGTCTGCCGATAGAAGTGTTAATAATTTCGGTAATGTCCACGTTTTGTAACGAACTTTCGTTGGTATAATAAATAGAGGTAATACGCAATAGTTAGAGACCTGAAAAATTCGCGGGTTCAGTGAGCTGTAGGCTAGCCTCCAAGAATATTTGTGAAATCGTGTAGACAGCAGCTGTTCATTAGCTGCTCGCTGACACAGTGAAATGGGTCTGTATTCATGTACAGTTTTATTATTGGCTCAGCTACTTCCAGGAAGTGTCGAGTAGGTCTGCGGCCAATTGTGATCGTGATACAGGCATATAGTTGCTGGAACTCTATCTTGCGCTTAAAAGAAAACGCGAATTTTTCAGGTCTCTAGCAATAGTCTGTGAAAATTACGGAATTTTTAGTTCTTGTCTGGAAAACTACTGCGTTTTGTCTGCATGACAAAGCAAGCTTCAAACTTGTGTTATTTCCCTTCGTGTCTATTTTTTTTCTTTTTTTTTTTTTTTTGTGTCCTTGTTTTATTTGACAGTATTCCATTTTTGTATTTTATGTTGTTTATGTATCGTGTTGAATAAAGTATACTCTGCTTATTTATGTCTTCCCATTCTCTGAAGTTTTATTTTACAGACATTTGCATCGTAATGGAGTACGTATAAAAATACATCCAGTCATTTACAAGTATTACGTATTCGGTTTTTTTACGAAGGGACGGAGATCTGCTTGCAGAACACAGTTTTTTTTTTTATGTTTCGTCGGTTATAAGACGGTTCTTAGCAGAACTCTCCTACATAAAACTTCAAGGTTACAGGCGGGCAGATCTTTTCCTTGAAAACGTTCACTACATCCCGAAGTCTTTACTGCGGACGATTTCTTACACGTGCGCAAACGGTTAACTCCGACCCCAGATTTCGTATCAACTTCTCGATTATGAACTAGAATGGAGGGTAAATCCCTCGGAGGGTCTGTGCTGGGAAGAAGTGGATGAAGAGGCAAGGGTGAAAGAGAAGAACTGGAATAATAGAAATATCTCCCTCTTTATTTCCAGAGTATCTTCAGCTACTGGAGAGTCTGCTTCGACACGGTTTAGTCCCGGCAGGTTCCGAGGTTGAAGTAGTAGTAAGGAAGGGGAGATATGCGTGAGATCTCGGAGATTAATGTTCACAAGAGTGCGTGCGTGGTTGCACGGGGCGAATCGCGGCCAGCGGGCGACCGGGGAAAATTGAAAGGAAGAAGGAAAGAAGGGAAAGACCATAAAAGGTAGGATATAAAGAAATCACAGGAGCGGAATAAGACGAGCATGATTAAACTGGAAAAAATAATGTGTTTCTTTTTGGACACAGACCCTCGTGTGCTGTTTATGTAGAACACACGATATATACCACTCTCCCTATTCCTTACACATTATGGTTAAATGTGATGGTATATTATGAAAATGCTTTGTGCCAACGTGTTCCTTGAAAACTCTGTACCGTAAACCGGGGTTACTTTCACAATTTTCGGGGCTACTTTGACTATTCAAAATATTAGTTTTTTGGTTATCTGGTAAATAAACAGATTATATGAGCCGAGTATTTTAAATAATTCATTTTATCCTTATAGCTAATGTTTGAAACTTTCGTCGCTAAACAATATAAAAAACAAAATTTTGAGTGGTCAAAGTTACCCCGCAATGTCACAGTAACCCCGGTTTACGATAGTTATTGTAACACATATGATTAAGTGATGTACGTCTTGACATAACGTAGCTGTCTGCAGATCAATAACAGCCATCAAATATTACAATAGCGGGATTCTTATTGGTTCAGTCAAATAGGGTAACAGCTCCAAGTACAAGTAACAGCCAGTAATCTTCTGGTAAGCTGATCGTAAATCCAGCAACAGTTTAATCTCGCAATAAACCAATCTATAATAATGGTGGATTCCCAATAGCGCGGCGTCCGCGACGCGAAGTGTGCAAATAATTTTCAGCCTATCAGAAGACAGAATACGCTGGTGCAGCGGTATTTTCAGAATAGAAAAAATTTATGAAATATTCCCACCGCGGACGCGGCAAAGCTGAAAAATTAAATTTAATTTCTTGCTCGAATGTTGGTGAAAGTGGTGAATTGGTTGTAAATTATATTAATTTATCAACCGAGAGATTTTTGTTTGATTTTATATGTTAAAAGTAACATTTTGAAGCAAACGTGCATTGTGACTTTATCTTCGCATTTGGGAAAGGCAGCGAGTATTTAAAACATATTACGAATAAACGAAAAAAAAAAAAAAAAAATTAATACGGTAAACATCCGTAACTGTCGTACAAGAGTTTAGTATGCAGTGACAACGAACATTTACGTTAAGAATATTTTTAATATCTGTCTCGCTGCAGACGAACTATAGTGTTCACAATAACAAGCATGTTTAGTGTCGCAAAGCCTACTTCACGTAACGTCCGCCGCGCTACTTAGAATCCACCATTACCTCCTCCCTTCGCCCCACCTTTTTATATGTGACTATTATAAGCTGTTGGCAGTTACAGGGACACATTTGAATATCGCCTTGTGTAAAATATTAGCAAAAAAATGTATTGTAGCCTACCCTTAAGGGTACATTATGCAGTAATTTTCCTCGTCTATTTGTATTTTATTCCTACAAGATATTCTTTTCTTATTTTAGAAATTAAATGTGACTAAATTTTGCTGTTATGATATTTTTATCTCTCATGGTTTTTGTGCACTGGTTCGTAAATGTCGAAATTTGCATGTTACTGCTTTATGTAGGCGTACGACATTAAAACCAACTGACATATCAAACTAAAAAAATTTTCAGTAACTAACGATATTGCAGGCTACAAGTTTTTCTATGTAAATCAACAAATAAAATATTCCCGTATTAAAAAAAAAGCTGTAATTCGAAATAAATATTATTAAAATATACAAAATGTATAAATACAAAAAATTATTTCATTTATTGGTTTTATATAGATCATGTAGCCTAAAATATAGAATTTTTTCAGTATAGTAACAACGTCTATAACATCGGTTAGATAAGTTAGATTGGTCTACGTGAGGTCTTATGACATATTCGGGTCTACAAGGGTTTCTAGCGCACAAATTGCTTCCACACTTGGCTAATAAGCTGCTGAAGGGGAGTGTTAGAAAGTGTTATTGTATTTTTAGTTTTTGAACCATAACTATTCGAATTGTATTATCAAAATTTTCTCTTCGACGAAGCATAAGCTGAATTATTGGTAAACTGCTCGACATAAATAATAATAGAATCCTTCATTAATTTGTCATGCAGAATCATTTCAAGAGAATTCTTGAAAGTTAACCTGTACATCTTTTGCAATAATTCTTCACGACAAATGAATGAAATATGCAATTATTGTTTATGCAAAGCTGTTTACCAAGAATATATCCTATGCTTTGTCGAAGAGAAAATTATAATGAAACATTTTGAATCAATGTTAGAGCTCAAAAAAAAAATAACCTTTGTCTAATACTCACTCTTAAGAGCGTCTCCTACCCCGCACTTTAAATGTGTCCCAGCATGTTCGTAAACACTGTTTTTACGAAACTATTCCATATGTGCCCATTGGCTCAATGTAAGAAAAGTAAATGCACTTCAAACGATAACATAAAAGTAGTTTTAAAGCGTCACGTCGCGTCGGTTAGAACAATCATCTCGGAGCCCCTCAGAATGGCTAAAAACAGCTTTTCTTACTTGTTATAACTGAAAAACTACTCACAGAATTCGATTGGAACTACTCTAGAAAACATGCAAATAACTTTAGTTGAATAATTTCCGTCAATAATAATATGGCGGTCGCCACTGAATGTGTCCTTCAATAAGTCAGTGATCTATGATACCACTGCTCGTCGTTTCAGTGTCTTGCGGTAGAGGTGATGCCGCACCAGATGAGCCGGTCAACATCGCCCTTGGCGCCGTGCCTCACTCATACAACACATGGCCAGTAGGCGAGCGTCTTTAGCGGAAAGCATTTATGTTTCATGCATCAATCAGTCATAATTTGCTATTAGATACTTGCAGGGCTTCGCAAGCTCCTCATTAAACAAATTAAAAGCGTTGGCTGTAATAATTCGTTAACGGCAGCCAACCGTTCTAGAAATGTTAATGACGACTATCAATGCTTATGAAATTGGCTCTCCTGCCTACAGTATTCGAGGTTGCTTTCATCAACTTTTCGCGGAGGCTATCCACATTCCCAAAATATAATTCTCTATGTGTCTACGGTTAGTAACTAACGTTAACTATGCTTACCATTTACATGACTATCTATGCCTGTCTAAATGTCTCTTCCTGTCTATCGGTAACCAAGATTGTTTGGTCAGACGAAAGGATGAAATAAGTTAAGGCGGCCGCTTACCTCACGCTTCAAATGTGTTGCAGTGTGTTCGCAAACAGGTTTTATTTTCTACGAAAATATTCCACGTGTACCCATTGTGCCAACGTACGAAAAGAAAACTAACTTCAGGCAAGGTCGGAACCTCTTTGTTAAGACGCCACGCTCATTAAAAACGCTGTTTCTAAGCCCTCCAACATGGCTAAAAACGGCCTTTTCAGACCTCCGTACTTCAAAATGTAGTAACCGGATGTATGTGAAACTCAGACTGCGACCTGCACTGAACTTAATTGTAGACTTTCCACCAATAAAATTATGGTCACCGCTTAGTGTCCCACAGTAAAAACCGTTAGGCGGGAAGCTTGCACGCTAGTTCAGCGCTTGGCTCGTTGAGGCGACGCGGCATTTGATGCGCGCTTCAACGTCGACCTTACTGCTCCGTCGCATTTGAGCCTCTCACGCGCGGGTAGGCGGCGCCCTTAACATAAATGTGTGTTTTTCGTTAACTTAGAGGTTGGCGTGAAATGTGCAAGAAACTGACGACTTTGATTACATACCGCCAAGAATCATATTTTATCAAGAAACAGCGTACAACTGATATTCCGAGATCACTCAGTCATCGTAGTGTGCTCAGTTGCACACATGAAGAGACTATGAGGCGAAGAACCGTCTCTGAAGTCTAAACGAACATGACATAGCAATACGAGACCAATCCCCTGTCCGTATTAGGGAACTCAACCTTGGTAACCACCCCCGTTAGAAGTGAGAATCGGTCAGAGACCAACAGCTGGTGTCTGTCATATTCAAGCGTGAGTCTTTAGAACGAGTGAACTCCGTTCAATACATCACCCGCTACGGTGGGAATATAGCAGTTGGAAAACCCAATTCTTATCCTAACTGTAAGACCGTCCAAGGATAAGAAGGAAGTTGCTCGTGTTTTGATCTTCTTGGATCTCTTCAGGTAAGGGCAGTTTGCATATTCAAGCAATCACCTTACGACACGGAATACTGATTTTAGTAAATTCAGAGGTTGTCGTGAATTGCACAAGAAATTGACACCTTAGATATGTGTGTATCAGAACGTAGGTTCAAATATTGTTCAAAGCGACTTGAAAGCGTACTTTGCACTAAAATATTTGTTTGTAATATTACCCAGTACTATTCAACTTTACACTCCACTTCTTATCTGAAGATATTTACATGTCATAACAGTATCCGTTTGTAAGGAGTTACCGAAGTTTAAATAAAAATACGATTTACTTCTAGATAAGATGCTCAGAGTAATTTCAAATTAACTCTAAAATCAAAAGTTAAAATTTATTTGCACTCTTCAGAAAATACAACTTAAGAACATAATCGCGTAATTTTCATTTGAGTATTGACCAATGGTTTTTTTCAAACATATTTTACTAAACTTACTTTAAAATTTATTTTATTACAATACCGTGTTATAATATTTAATATTGTATATGTGTTTGTTTGCTTGAAGTATTATTAATATGATTTTGGCGTATTTTTCTGCGAAAACTATAATGTGCAAATTTCTTTAATGCTGACCGTATGTTTCCCAGCCAATGAATACGTATGTTTCGTAATATCATTGAGGATAACAAGCCCCTATGGCGAATGTTCAACTGCTCTACAATTTAGGACGGATGATAAATCCGACGGATATAATTTGTATTAGCTGTGAACGTTCAACTGCTTTACTATTAAGGTCAGATGATCCATCATGCAGCAGAAGATATATTATACGTATGTATTTATATGTAAACTGATCGAATGTTAGAAGATTAGGTTATGCAAGATTATGTTAAGCTGTGACGCTTCGGACAGCTGAACAGTTGGAGAGTTATACCGATCCATGTGAAGATAGGACAGACGTTGCCCTTATTGTCTTCGGGGACAACATTTCGGCAGATCCTCTCCCCGATTCCTGCCCCACCAACCGCTAGTCCTCGAGTGGAACAAAAGAGCGCGTGGCAAACATAAAACAGGCAGTTACGGCTTGAAATACTACCCGCGCGACGACGTACACGTAAATAAATCTGGTCGTATAAATCGAGGTTTGAATTGTGGCCCGACTAGCACAAGGCAGATGCGAGATGCGAGGGTGGTTCAGGGCCGCCAGACAAACATAGACCGCATGCATGTGTTGCGGAAGCTATTAAGCCGCTAGGTCCCAACAGTTTGTGTGGCTGTGATCCTTTTTAGTAGACAACTATTAAGGCCATCTTAGGTAGTTATTTTTTTTTCCCACTGGTGCAGAATCTCAAAGCGTTTTTAACGGGTGCTTTTAAAAAAATTCAAGACCAAGAGCAGCCATACAATGCATAATTATATGTAGAACACAGTTTCATTTTTTATTTTGGCTTATTTTCATTGAAAAATTGGCGATAATTGGGTGCGGTTATCTCAAAAAATTATGTTTATTGCTGCTAAAAATTATGTACAAATAGTGATACATTTGTGACAAAACAGTGTAGAGATTCTTTGATATGAAAATTGTGTTGGTTTAAAAATATTTTTAAAATTACTGCACAACTATCGGGCGTGGCATTAAGGTTGTTAGCAATCGTTTTTAAATATCTGTATCGAACACGGTTCAGCTTGTACACTTAAAACTTTGACTACTTTCATTTTAAGCTGCACTGAAATAAACATTTTGTAGGAAGTTTTCCCTGAAAAATTATTTTGTAGTAACAACAAAATAATTTTGTGGTTGCTCTAGTATTTCAGTGATGTCGACAAAATTCAGTGTAAATAACAACAAAATATTTTTACACGTAGCCTTTCTAAGTAGGTTAGAGTCTATTACGGTTAAATTTCTTATAGTGCTTTTTGCTTACATAGCATTGTTTTGAAGCCCTCCCTATTCCCTTCCCCAGACTGTAACATTTGTCATTTCCAAACGTGAGAAATATGTATTCAGTTGCCTTTTATTTTTCACGTGTTCGTATTACTATACATTAAGGTCCTGTAATATACGCGTTTTATTTCCGAAACAAACTGGATTTTAAACGCCTATAAGCTCGTGTCACATTCGCAGTTGTCAGTAGACCAATTTAACAGCTTCTTAAGGGCATTAAAGTGGCGAAAAATTCTAATTTTACATTTGTATAAAATAGGGTTAGATTCGTAGACATTATTTGAGAGTACATTTTCCTCTTACGAAAAAAATTTAGCTCACCTAGTTTTACCATGATGTCAATTCAAAGTCAAAATTAGCACATTTTTACTTCATGCAAAACTTGATAACCAGTAAACATAATGAAATGGAAAAATCACATCAAAACTACATGCCACGTCCTACAGCTTGGAGCATATAGAAACTCTTTGCATACATATTTTGTATTTTTTAAAAAATTTCTAAAAATAATAAAAAATTATTAAAATTAAAAAAAATTAAGTACAAAAATATGTTTGTAATTGATTTTTATATGCTTCAAGCAGTAGACCGTGGCATGTAGTTTTGATGTGATTTTTTCCATTTCATTATGTTTACTGGTTGTCAAGTTTTGCATGAAGTAAAAATATGCAAATTTTGACTTTGAATTGACACATGGTAAAACTGGCTGTGCTAAATTTTTTTCGTAAGAGGAAAATGTACTCTCGAGTAATGCCTACGATTCTAACCCTATTTTATACGAATATAAAATGATGATTCCTTTCCCCCCACACGAACGTCCTTAAGGGTACATAACCAATATTAAAGAAGCAACTGGATAATCTTTGAAAGAACTGTGCAATGGGAGTGCATGACTGGATTTAGTTGCTGGACATACTTTATTGCAAGAAAACTAAACAAATAGTAGAAAATCATAAATAAGCAGAGTATGCTTTAGTCAATGGGATGCATACACAACATGAAATTCCAAAATAGAATCGGGTCAAATAAAACAAGGAACAAACAGAGAATAAATTAAAATATAAAAAATCAAAAAACCAAGTAACATGCGACACAACGATGAGACTAAACAAAAACACAGTAGAGGTCAGACACGAACAGAAAAATAACAAAACGACACAACGAAGGGACGAAATAAAATACAGTATTTTTCCAGACAGACAGTGTTACGACATTTCGGGAACAGATTCCAGTTCCCGAAACGTCGTAAAACTGTCTGTCTGGAAAACTACTGTGTTTTGTTTCGTCTCATCGTTGTGTCGTTTGTCTTTTCTGTATATGTCTGATATCTGTTGTGTTTTGTTTCCTCTCTTCGTTGTGTCGTTTTGTTATTTTTCTGTTCGTGTCTGACCTCTACTGTGTTTTTGTTTCGTCTCATCTTTGTGTCGCATGTTACTTGTTTTTTTATTATTATTTTCATTTATATCTGTTTGTTCCTTGTTTTATTTGACCCGAATCCATTATGGAATTTCATGTTGTGCATGTATCCCGTTGAATAAAGCAACTAAACACGGACCCAACCATGTGGTGTCTCTGTGTCAGCGAGCAGCCAATGAGAAGCTCCTGCCTGCTTAAGCGCATAGATATTTAGAGTAGGCAGTTATCTTGGCTTCTCACAACGCGTAGGTGCTTGGTCAGAGGCACAGGGGAAAAAGAGGCGATAAGAAGACGACACACAGTCTACAGCCGTGTAGTAGCTGTTAGGAAAATATCGACCACACAAATATGTTACACTTATGTAGTGTATGACGGAACGCGCCGAATGTTTTCCGCCCTGCTAGTATCAACCTGACAGGTGGCCCCGGACAGCAGGATAGCAGTTTATCTTCGCGTTCTCATCCTGATAACAAAAATTGGGAGCTCAGAGGCCAACTTAACTGCCTACTATAGTAATTTGTGGCGAAAAAAAAATTGTACAAAAATTTGTTCCAATGCCTTTTGTGTATATCTCCAACTCTGCTTCGTGGTTAGTGATTGACTGTTTAACTCTCAGCGCCTGCGTGTTCTACCGCAAATCACAGGCGTGTGGTGTCGTAGTAACCTTGTTCTGTTTGGCACGGTCAAATAAGGGATGCCTCTACACTAGTACATTCTGCCAATAACTGTGAATCTGAACTGCAGACGTTCACTGAAGTCATTGAAACAAATTGTTGACGAATTATTTTTTAACGAAAATCACTGTCTCTACAGATATTCTTGAAGACTAGGCTACAAATCAGTGAATCCGGGAATTTTCCCGGTCAGTACTATACAGAATGTATCACTACAGCGGTTACAAACTTTCAGGAGAGATAGAATACACCTAGGTGATGGGAAATCACAAAGCAGTGCATTGTCGGAAATACTTTTCTGACGCGGTAGTGACGTCACAGAACACAAGGAAGAAAGGACACGAACAAGAAGAGAAAACATATGCATTATTCCTAATACAGCAAAAATGCTGGGAAGTTTTTGGCTGGTGATGATCGATGTCTCTCTATGTTTTTTCCTTAGGTTTTTACTGTACTAAGAATAATATACAAGTTTTCTTCTCTTGTTCGAGTCCTTTCTTTCTTTTGTTTTGTGTCGTCACTATCGCGCCAGGAAAGCGTTTCCGACCACGCATTGCCATGTGATTTCCCATCATCTGGGTTTATCCTTTCTCTCCTGAAAGATTGTAACCGTTGTACTGATACAACCTGTATATGTGTTTGACACTGTCCCTACTTAGCTTCCCAAGTCACCAAACATATATTTTACGTTCTATTGTTGCAAACGGAGCATGGCCAACATTACCTGAGGTGCCTCTGAGGCAAGATAATAAATTATTCAACAGTATTAACTCTCTTGAGTTGCTGCCATTGTATCACACAATTATGGCTTATATGATCAAGGTGCCATGAATGAGTAGTTTTTCATTTGTACGGGTTTATTAAAGGTATAGTTATTGACAACAGTGGGCCGGTAAGATACGGTGTTTTATTATTCATTTTACCAACAGTACACTGTCAAAATCATCCTTAACAGTCATACACATGTTGAGCATTGTTAGTGCAGAAGTCTGGGTAACTTCAGTATACATTTTACTGTTTTGCTAATCTTGTAAGGAATACTGATTGATGCATGGGAAACAATTTAATGTTACACATACTTTCTTAACTGTCGTTTATATTGCGGTTATAAATTTTTAAATATTTTGACGGTGTAGTATAGTAGGTGAAATAACATTCGTTACGAACAAAGCAAAGGTGTTACGAGTTATTCGCATTGTAAATAGAAGAATGTGGAATGTCCACACTGATGGAGAACATTGTACAGTAGCGATAAAAAACATAAGTAACGTAGGCAGGGTTTAGAGGTCGCCAACATTGAGGTTGTTAGAGACGGAGAAAATGTCTAAGATAATTAGGAAAAGGGAGTGAGAGAATTTGGTCTGCGCTCAACATCGAGGTTCTTCAGCGCTGGTGAGGGATTACATGAGGTGAGTATGGAGCAGTGCCGGAATGATGGGGCGGGGGAAACGGGTGATCCCCGATAAAACCTGCCGACCAGCGGCATCGTCCGGCACAATTCCCACATGCGAAAATCCGGGGACCGACCCCGTCGGGAATCGAACCCGGATCGCCTTGATGGGAGGCAAATGGGCCGACCATTCAGTCACCGCAGCCCCTAGGAAAAGGGAGGAAAACAGCTATGGCATGTATTATATATCCTTAAGACTGCATAGACGATAAATAAACACTAAAAACACGAAATATGTAAAAACTACAAAGCAACAATCCTAGATAATTGCATTTGCCAGCTTATTGAGGAAACATTGACCCAGAATGATGTATTTGTTAAGTGTGATCTCTTGCATCGCAATTAAATATACGATAATTTAGAGCCACAGATTTTTGTTCAGAAATCCATTACTGGGAAAAACATTTTGCTCAGAAAATTGGATAAAAGAATTTTGTTGGATTGCTGTTTGCTTTCATTTTTTCAAACTGGTTTCGAGAAACCAACCATTTTAAACTAATGCTTTTAGTGATGTATTGTGTGCAATGTTCATTTGAAATGATTTCGAAAACTAATTTAAAATCGAAATCAGAGTAGTAAATTGTCAATAGTCTATTGGTCGGATTGTTAATCGAACTTAGATGCTGTCGATTGCAGACCCGCGGTTTTATTACTGGGTCACCTCGCTCGATACTTTGATACTTTCAGCGAAGGAGAAACAATAAATACTTTAACTTATGCATGGAATAATAAAACATACTTAATATAATCATGGCAAACTACAAAACAAATAAAGTACCAAAGGTGTTATCCTACGCATTTTTCAAGTCATCCGAAATTCTCTCCTTGGCAGAAATAATTCTCTTTCTTTATCTATGTTGCCTTTGTAACAGTTAATTTCGTGTTTAATTATGTCTGACAAACTAAGAAGGGCTTCCTTTCATGCCCTGAAGTGGAGGGATTGGGTCTGCACTAGTATTAAATTAGAATCAGAGGAATATTCACAGTTTGAGTAAGTGGCAAGGTTTTTTCACTGGCGTAACGATGATTTTGTCAGTGCTGACTGATAGAAAACTCAGAAAGCAACTGGTTATGGTAATGGATTGAATTAGCAAGTACGTTTCGAAATTTAATCTGTTCAAATTATATTATTCAATCTGTAATTTCAAAACTACAATTTAAAACATTAAATTAAATATATATAAAATATTTCACATTATTTCTGTCCACATGTCATGAAGAAACAGTGTACCACCGTTTCCAGATAAGCATGTTGCTGATTTTTTTTTCTTGTTTTATTTAAAGCGAATCATATTACGAAGTTAAAATGCTTTTTTTATATATATGGATTATGACACAGGGACATTTAAAAAATAACATAATTACTTTTAGTGTAAAATAACGCAATTTTGGGTACATTTGGCAGAGAAAATTAAGTTACTTTTTCAGTTAGCGGAAATCTTTGATTAAATTAGTGAGTTTATTTCGCTGATGCAATATGCAGTTTTTGGTAGGTTCCCGATGGAGAAATTTAAAAGAATTGAATATGTGGAAAATCATAGGAAAACTGTGAATATTCACTGTCTCCCGTTTAGAGAGGGCGAGTATGACATGAGATGAGCTGTGGCGAAGATTAGACGTGTTTCAATGGAAACGGTTCTAAATACTGAAATGGTTATACACAACCACTGACTAAATAGTGATACGTGCGTACAATAACCTGGCAACTCATCTGTTACGGGCGAACTTCGCCTCTCATTGGCTGCCCGAGGCTGTTGATACCAGCCCCGAGTTTGTTTGGCTCCTGCACGTTATGGCAGGTTTTCTATTGGCCTTGCTGCTGCCTAGCAGGGCAGGCGCTTTACATTGATTGGCGGTAGGCGATTCCGTCATCTTGCTGACTTGCGAAGCCATTTTGCTGGAATGTGTGACTTTAGATTACCGTCCAACGGCTTCTTCACTTCTGTATCCTTAAATATTCTGTTTCACAGCTCTGGTGTTGTTTGTGAAATCAATAGAATTGTATGTGCAGTTACATCTTCAGCCAGTAGCGTTCATGAGGTGTGGTATGAATGATACATTTAGAATTTATTGCTTTGTGGACGCACGCCATTGCTCATGTCATGTTGACTAAACTTGTACTGAAAGACAAAGTGACTGATTGGCACAGTCAAATGAATAACGACTCTGCACAAAAACACTCTGTCAATAGCCATGAAGTTGAGCTGCAGGTGTGCACGTAAGTCACTGAAACAAAGTGGGGCAAAAATCTTTTCGCGAAAACGACCGGGCCCTACCTATAACTTATGACTAGAGATGATGATTTATCGCGGGAAAACTTAAATATTTGCTGGGTTTCAACGCACCTTCAGATTACTGGCTTTCGCTTGTACGCAGAGTTGTTATCCTATTTGACTGAGCCATTAAGAATCCCGCTATTGTAATATTTGATGCCTGTTGGTCTGCAGTTAGCTACGTTGTGTCAGATATATATCACCCAGTCATGCATGTCACAAGAAACTACCGTGTTTTCAAGGGCATGTTGGTACAGAAAATCTTCGCGAGATACCATCATCTCTACCATTAGAACGTAGTTAGTCAAAAATTGGTTTTAAATCATAATGTTTCTTGCAGTTTCAAAGCAATCAGGTAATGGTTAAATATCAATTGGTGACTTAAATAGATGGAATTTTTATAATGGTTAAGCGCTTTAATAAGATATTTTTTGTAACTTTCTTGAAAATGATGGTATGACTTGAGACAAGGAAAGGTCTTTGCTGCACTGACCTGTCGGTTAGCTTTCAAGAATATCTGTGTATTCAAGTAGACAGCCTTGATTCATTGGCGGCTCGCTGATACAGCCACGATTTTTACGTATAAATATTTTACCCCTATTACTAGAAATGATGGTATATCGCGAAAATGTCTTGTGACTACATACCCTTGAAAACACTGCAATTTCTTGCAACATGTCTGACTCGATGATATAGTTCTGACACAACGTAACTGTCTGCAGACCAATAACAGGCATCAAATATTACAATATCGGGATTCGGTATTATTATTGGCCAAGTCAAATAGGCTAACAGCTCCAAGTACAAGTTAAAGCCAGTAATCTTCTGGTAAGCTGAACGTGTGTTGAAACCCAGCCAACAGTGAAGTTTTCCAGCGATAAACCATCGTTAGAGGTGGGAAAATTTCGCGATTTCAATGACCTGCATGCTAGTATCCACTGTCCTATACATACTCAAGCCCCGTCTATTCGTTCATTGTCGGTTGTTCCACTGAGCTTGAGTATGTATACGATATTTGATTCTAACATACAGGTCATTGAATTCGCGAAATTCTCCTATATCTAACCATCATATCTAATTATGAGCACTTGCTGGCTTCTCAGTTGTAACCGTTACTGTCATTTCTCGTCCATGGAAGGTAAGAGATTTCTGCTGCTGCTTCAGTCTGAAGATGGAGGCTGCAGTGTCTTCCGAAACGTTGAGTGACAGTGACACGGCTACAGCCCAGAAGCCAAGATCACACAGACTGCGGCAGTAACAGCTTGCTAGACTTATTGCTGACAACGTGTATATTTCGCATTAATATTTAGCGATAAGCAAGAATATACTGGTCTAAAATCACCCGAACACTCCCCTTTGTGTGCCGACATTACAGGATAACTGGAGTCCGAAATTTTCATTAACAGATTTTTGCAGCACTTTGTTTCAGTGCCTTACGTGCACATTTGCAGCTTTGCTTAGTGGTCAGTGATTGGATGTTAACTCCCAGCGTCTTGGGGTAATATCCGCAATTCACATAAATGTGGTGTAGTCAACCTTGTTATGATTGGCACAATCACATGAAAGACGACTGTGCACAAACGAGCACAAACAATAACTAGGGCCCGGTAGTTTTCGCGAAAAGATTTGTGCCCCACTTTGTTTCAGTGTCTTACGTGCACACATGCTGCTCAACATCATGATTATGACAGAGGGATTTGTGCACAGTCATTATTGACTTGACTGTGCCAATCAGTACACGGATAACTGCCACACATCACGTCTGTGATTTGCGGGTTTAACCTCAAGACGCTGGTTGTTAAGGCATCCAATCACTGACCACATGGCAGAGATGCAGGTGCTCACGTAAGGCACTGAAACAAAGTGCTGCAAAATTCATTTCGCGAAAATTACCGGGCCCTAACAATAACTATAAGGTTGAACTGTATACAGACTATTCCGATATTCACATTACAAACTTCTAGAACTGGTAGAGGAGACTGAGTAGACAATATTTTGATTAGGAAGCCATGTCCGGAAACGCACCGTTTCCGTGCTACAGCCATTCCAATGTGTCGTATGTGCCGGGGTAGTTTTGCAACCGGAGAGACCGTATGACGTCAGAAGAGCACCATGTCAAATGAGGTACGACGTAAGGTACAGAATTAAGTAGCGTTTGACTCATTACAAACGAAAGTCAAATTTATTTGGTAACAATACCAACGTAACAAAAAAAAAACTTTTTTTATCAATCACGCTAACACACATCAGGGTACGCGTCACATGCCGTCAGGTGATCCTCTGCAGTTCTATACGGTTGCAAAACAACGCCGGCACATCCGACACATTGGGCTGTAGCACGGAAACGGTACTTTTCCAGACATGACTCTCTATTCAAAAAAATTGTCTACTCAGTCCCCTCTACTAGCCCTAGAAGTTTGTAATACGACTTGCCGAACATACTGTATATGTACGCAAGGCATTGAAACAAAGTAGTGAACTTCTAGGCGTGTCATACAAACTGCCAGCCAATATCATAAGTAATACAATCTCAGTTACTTGGAGTCCAGGTTAATGTGTCATCATGACGCGAAATCGTGCATACCAACCTATTGTTTATTAAAAATTTTCTCAATGGTTTTCAGAAGATTTCAAACAAATCATACTATAGCAAATTGATTTTTTTTATCACTTGTGAAAATGAACGCAACTTTTCTGGGTTACTGTACTGGTTTATAATAAGCGCCACGAATGTTACGCGAAAATAATTTTGCCCAGTTTGCTTCACTGTCTTACGTGCACATCTGCAGCTTTGTTTCATGGTTATTGGCAGCTTGTCTGTGTGTAGTGACGTCTGTCATTTGACTGTACCTACCACAGTAAGGTTACTGCGACACCACACGTATGATATTCGCAAATATAACCCGAAGACACGCGAGTTAAAACATATACAATCACTGACAATGAGTCAGAACTGTAGATGAGCATGTAACTGTAACAAACTGGGGCAAAGTTCTGCTCGCGAATATTTCATGGCCCTATATATAGAGACAGTGGCAAGTCGCGAAAATATTTAACACGGTCTCCAATAAAATGTAGTATCTCAACCGTGACACGTGTGAACAGTTTTCTGGCAAATCACACACGTTCTGTGTTAAAACTGTACAGTTATAATTGGGTCTGTTGAAGAGAGACACACTGCTCCATATAAACAATAGCTAGAGACCGAAAAAATTCACGGGTTCTCTTCAAGAATATTTCAGAGCTGAAGCAGGAAGAAAATGCTCGTTAGCTGCTTGCTGTTAAAGTGATATAGGTATGTTTTAGTTAAGCCGGGTTCAAAACCACACTTAACTTACGTACGGACATACGTACGTACGTTAAGTATTACAGATTGGATTCACAACAATACAAATCTAAATATTCGTAGGAAATTGTTTATGTAATAACAAAATGTCGGCAGTAAATCATCGTATTTTATTTTTGTTTTTCGGAGCGAATTAATAATTTATGACCACGAGATTAATGATTTTTCAATATAAATTAATAATTATTTGAGTTTTACATTTGAAAATACTGCATTCACAACCACCACTTAGCGTACGTATGTACAAAGTAGAAAGTTGATCAACTCTGTTACGTACGTACGCACGCTACGCGAGTATGTAAATGCTAGCATGCAAACTCGGTGTTTCTACTTTTGCACATACGTACGCTAAGTGGTGGTTGTGAATCCAGCTTTACATTTACATTATTGGTTCCAAAACTTCCAGGTGTTGTAAAATAAGTCAAAGGCCAATTGTGAAAGTGACACAAACTTACAGTTGTTGGAATTCCAGATTGTGCCCAAATGAAAACGCGAATTTTTCAGGTCTCTAACAATAGCTGAAGATGGTGAAATTTCGCGAATTCAGTGACATGCATGTTAGAATAAAATATCCTATGCATACTCAAGCTCTGTCTATTCGTTCATTGTCTGCTGTTCCACTGAGTAGCAGCTAGTGGACAAATGGTCGGGACTTGAGTATGCGTAGAATACTTGATTCTGAAATGCAGGTCATTAAATTCGCAAAATTTACCCATCTCTAACTATAGCCACTGTAGGTGCAGAACCTTCAGTGTTATACACAGCATGTTGGAGCCTGTCAAACAATCAACTTTTACCGTGATTTACCAGTGTATCTACCTATTGGAGGATGTGTAACGATGTGTGAGACACAGCTATAAATGTCAAAATTACTGCTGAGAGTCATCAATCATAGTTTGAGGTCCTGGAAACACCCACGTAACGACCACCATGGCTACATCTAAGGATGATGAAAGATGAAGGGAACTGTGTTGTGGTCCAGACGACGACACGTTCAGGATTGATGCTTGGCTCTCGTCGGGAGAGAGGTGTAAGTGAATGCTAGATCGTAATCATGGACGCCTGGTGAGGGCCTCCGCCCGTTGTCGAGCGAGATGGGTGATCTGAAGAGGTGTCGAAGGAGTGTGTCCCCGGGTAGGTGGCCCGAACAATGGCCGGCCAGCGCCGAGCTGTGATTAACGGGGCGAGACGCGTCTGGATGAGGGCAGATTTGCATGCGTTTACGAAGGAGGTGCCTATCGACGGCGCGCATCTGGCACACGCCCCTACCTACCTTTCCACTTCCCCGTCGTCGGGCTGTGCTGTCCTGGGGGTCTATTCTGTAGCTTTATCAGTCTCTTATACGATCTTCATACAAAGACGGTAACTGGGTAGCTATCTTTACGACGAGAATTCATATTCTCTAACTAAAAATGGCGCCGTGAGTGTCTTTCAGATGTCTTGTGACTCTTTTTACGTAATATCAGGTTCTAGATTATTGTAACTATAAAAGGTAACAAATTAGCCGAAATATTCAACTTGCGTTCTATTGTAACGGAAAAAAGGTAACAAATTAGCCGAAATATTCAACTTGCGTCCTACGACTATCCTCGTTTTGAGAAAACACGATTGAAATGTTGCTTGTAAGGAGACAGAACCACACTGTTTTGTTTCCATTTAAAATATGTTACACATTTCGTAAATTATATCACTGTGGATATTAACGTTGACTGCCGACGCAAACAATAAATTCAACACTGCAAGCGTTCTACTATCTCTTGGCAGCAGGTACACACATAGTATTAATGCTGCTATCTCTTGGCAGCAGATATACACATAGTAGGCTTATTAATGCTGCTATCTCTTGGCGGCAGATACACAAACAGTATTAGTGCTGCTATCTCTTGGAAGTAGATACACACATAGTAGGCTTATTAATACTGCTATCTCTTGGCAGCAGAAACACAAATAGTATTAGTGCTGCTATCTCTTGGAAGTAGATACACACATAGTATTAGTGCTGCTATCTTGGCAGCAGATAAACACCTAGTATTATTGCTGCTATATCTTGGCAGCAGATACACACATATTATTAGTGCTGCTATATTTTGGCAGCAGATATACAAATAGTATTAGTGCTGCTATATCTTCGCAACAGATACACACGTAGTATCAGTACTGCTGTCTTTCTTTAGTATACCACACTATCTTTCTAGATAATTTTTTGTAAATTAAAAAAAAAGTTATAAAGATGAACAGATTGGATTTAAGTTATTTAAAACTAAACTATAGTAATAATTAATTTAAAAAACGCTGTGAAATGTTAAAATATATGGTTTAGTAAGATATGCGATGGTTTACATAGCAAAGACTATAGTGTTGCCAAGTATATTGAGATCCTGGTAAAGAGAGATGCTAGAGAATATGATATAAAGACAGTCAGGGAGTGACAATGTTAATCTGTGTCGCTCACGAAATAGTCACGTGTGTTTATCTCTGTCAGAGTTGATTTAGACGTAAGGTACGGTAAGTTTGCTTTACGTCTCGTCGACCACAAGGTTATGAGAGACGAAGACACACACAGCTTGGTACAAGGACAGGCGCTGGGAGAAGAGTTGGCAATGGTCTTTGCTAAGGAATCAACCCAGCATTCGCCTGGAGCACGGTCGTAGAAGTACAGGTCTGGACACTCGCCTATCAAACAATGTATTTTGTTTGACCCCCTTGTTGTTTGGCTGTAGTTCACCAAGTTACCGAGAATATTGTGTTTTATTGGCGCTTCAGTTATCGCTGTCGGACTCAAACCCCGACTACATTTTTCCATTGTTAAATTTATAAAGTAAATAAAGATTGCTGGAGCTTTTGCTTACATTTTTGAGCGAAGGAAGTACTTCATAAATAGATTAAAAAAATACGTTTTGATAAATTGTTTATCTTAGTGGAAAGGAAGTGGGCGGAATTTGAGTCCGATCGCCCTAACTGAATCGCCAATAAAACACAATATTCTCGGTAACTTGGTGAACTGCAGCCAACAACAAGGGGGTGAAGTTTCCAGGCGAGTGTCCAGACCTGTTCTTCTACGACCGTAGCCTGGAGTAATTTCGGGAAGCCATGGAAAACCGAAATTAGAATGGCCGGAGCCGGGGGTGGAACCCTGGTCCTGCCAAACGCGAGTCCAACGTGTTATCGTAGTGCCATCTCACTCGCTTGGTTGATATAGAGATTGGACCCTTGGTTAGAGGTGCTGACGTCACGCGATGGAGAAGATAAACAAAACATGCATCTGCTTTATCGGGCATCAAAAGTCTAGCCCTGATATTCATAACACTCTCACAACAAGCCCGCAAAATACTCGCGGATAAGAGGTGGATTTGTGCCCGCAATCTCCTAAAAACTCTCGGGGCACGTCGCTCGTTCCAAGGACGAATTTTACTTGTCTCCGAAATACGAAGTGTTTGCGAATTCGTCGAGGCTGACAAAATGTCCTATATTTGTGTAAATATTTCACCAGGTGTGCTTGTCAATGTTAAAACTGAAACAAAGTATTCGTACGAAACTTTGGGAAGTAGTTACAAACAGTACAATTTAAGAAGATAACTATACATTTTGCTATTGCATTTTAAAGTAGCGCGTTTTCAAGGTAAAGAGCAAAGTTATCAATTTACTATAAGTAGGGCCACGATTTTGTCGCGAAAAGATTTTTGCCCCACTTTGTTTCAGTGTCTCACGTGCAAATCGGCAATTCTGTTTCAAGGTTATTGGCAGCGTGTCTATGTTCAGACACGTTTCTAATTTGACTGCACTAATCAGTATAAGAGTATTATGAGTCTGTACGTCTATAATTTGCCAAGGCAAGTGAGAGTAAAATTATCCAATCACAGACGATGTAGCAGAGCTGCAGGTGTGCACATGACTCATCGAAACCAAATGTTGCAAAAATCTTTTCGCCATCAAATCGTGGCTCTAACTATAAGTCATATTGTCGGCCTCTGAGAGTAGTTTACGGTTGCGTGTCGGATAGGATAGGCCCCGACCTCTCGCAAATTTGAGAGACCTTGTGAAGCACAAACAACCCACAAATTCTTTACGAATATCGTTTCCTTCCAATGCGTAGAATGTGGAATTTTCCTCGTAAATGTGACTATGAATACCAGCCTTGTGTGTACTACGTAACTTATCTGGCGAACGAATGAAGGCTAAGTGTGTTACGCCTGCTCTTATTTTACACGAAACTGTTTCACTTCTCAGTTTTATCTACGAAAAAAAAAACACACGCTTCAGTCTACAATTCTTTATTAAAAAAGAATACTAGCAAGCTTATCAGAGATACTGTTTTTAGTAATCTCGAAGTACAAATTTTTTATACTATTGTAACTCTGAAAATACAACCAGAATGTGTAAACTTATCGCTATCTCCAGCAGTTTCGTCGCAAAAGTTAAAAATTACTTTCAGGCAATTGTAAAAAATTGAACGACATTTTAAAGATTTAAACAGTCAATAAAAGCTTCGACTGGCCTTTACTATGCACTATAAACCAACTTAAATAACTGCAGGCTAACCGATTAAAGTCTAACAGAAAAACGACTTGCCTGCCAGTTTAGTGCTACGCGTGTAGAGTCTAAGATATTCTCGTCGAGCGTGGCATTCTGGCCCTTATTGCTCCCTTCTTTCCGCCACGCAAGCGACTAAATTACAACTGGTACAATTTTAGGAAACAGGAACTTGCCAAATACAATTTTTTCAGTTACAAGGTAATATTCGCTATTCTAATTGCAGGAACTGAAAAATTCGTTATTTGATTTGAGAAAGAGTTAAGATCCCTATGTCGGCCTTTGGAAATCTGCTGTGTACTTTTGTGTCGTCATCGTCTACTCTAGTGTGTTGTCTGTGACGTCGTCGTTGATATCCTGTCTTGTGTCCATTATTGTATTCGTTCCAGTATAGTCTGTGCTGTTTTAATTGTGATGTCCTGAGTTTTACATATTAGTTTGTTTTGCATTTCGACTTTTATTTTTGGTTGTTCATCATCATATTTTTTCCATTATTTCTTTCATTTTTTCCCTTTATTATTTGTTGTTAACTAATTCCTTATGGGATATTTCATGTTCTGTTGTTTTGGTTTATGGACGTGTTGACTACAGCCAACTTGGCTTGTTTTCTCTATTTTCGTATATCGTTGTTTGTTTTTGTTAGTCTCTTTCTATGATTTCTGGGACGACATAACATCACAATGGCGTATGTTCAACTATAATACAATTTTTCACTCTGTCTCATTGCAAGAAACATTCAAAGACATTAAGGGGGTCGCCTACCCCACGCTTCAAATGAGTTGCAGTGTGTTCGTAAACAGGTTTTTTTCTATGAAAATATTCCACGTGTGCTCATTGTGCCAAAGCACGAAAAGAAAACAAACTTCAGACAAGGTCAGAACCTCTTTGTTAAGACGCCACGCTAGTTAAAAACACTGTTTCTAAGTCCTACAACATGGCTAAAAACTGCCTTATAAACTTCCATACTTCAAAATGTACTAACCGGATGCATGTGAAACTCATATTTCGACCTGCGCTGAACTTAGTAGCAGACTTTCTATCAATAAAATTATATGGTCACCGCTTAGTGTCCGACAGAAAAAAAAAAGGACCACGCAGAAACTTGCACACCAACTTGTCGATGTGCTCTCTTCAAGGTCATTCTTACAGGTCCGCTTAACTCAGAATTTCTAACGCATAGACAGGCAGTGAACTTAAGATAGACTTGAGATATATTTAATTAACTGTACAGTAAGAACTTTTTAATCTCCTCACAACTGGTGCTAATAATGAATCGTAGTATTTATTGCAGTTGCTGGGATTAATTAGGAGAACCTTAAGCAGTGATCATTTTACTGTGAAAAGGCTGTATTAGTTGTGAATTCACTAACTTTTTCATTGATTGCAAGTCCGTGGTGCAGTTACGCGGTTTCTGTTTTTATTACCTTCAGAAAATTTTTGAAGATATTAGGTTTTCGTGGTCGGTAAGTTAAGTTTATTTTTATGGTTCGCACGACTTGAAAAAAAATCCATCTGCAAGGTTATGACAGTAACGAAATACCATTTCGAGGGTGAACAGGGGCTTTACCACTCTTCGAGAGAGTTTAAACCCTCCTCCAAGCTTCAACGATACTATGCGCGTCAACACGCGACCTTTCGACGGCAGAGATAAGAACACGCACGTATCGAGGTTACGTTGATGGTTACGCGAACGCTGGAATAGATCGTTCGTTGCCAGAGGCGCACTTCTGCAGAGTCGACTTATACGCCTACGGGGGTTACTCTGAGCGTTCGTCGTGTACGTAGGGAATGGGATGGACGAGGTTGAGGGCGTTGGCCCAAGTTTCTTCGCATTTGACGAAAATTATTTGTTAAAAGATAAATGGGAGCCGATATCGTAAAATCACTTCGTAACTTTGTCACGACTGATTTAAACTGCATACTCTAATTTTGTCGAGTCAGAAGGCTGCCAAATAGTTGCTAATTAGTTAATTAACGAAATTTCCTTTTAATTGATAAATTATCTATACGCATCATACTGTTTGTCTCGAAAAATTACATTGCATGGTAAAACCAATTTGTAAAAAGTTACGAAGCAATTTTACGATATTGACTCTCGTATGGATTAAAAAAAATAATTATCTCGAAAGTCGAGAAACTCGGGCCCAAGCCTTTAAAGAGAGCGGTTCACTGAAAATTTTAATTGTTTTAAAAATTGTTTTATTTGTACAAGATATGTGAGTGAGAGAGAGATTTTGGTCAGCGCTCAACATCGAGGTCTTTATCGCTGATGAAGGTAGACGTGAGTATGGAGGAGTGCCAGATTGAAAGGACGGGGGAAACGGGAGATCTCCGAAAAAAACCCGCCGACCAACGGCATCGTCCGGCACTGTTCCTACTGTACGAGTTTGTTTTGTATTTTTTACTGTAACGAACAGTTTTTTAGCTTTCATAGTTTTCTTTTATTATGCCATATTAAATTAAAAATTTACAAAAAAATAGTTGTATGCATTAAAGGAAAACGAACTTACTTACCGTAATGAAAAGAATTCACACAGTGCCATGTACTATACATGACATATAAAAAAACCACATCTAATAGTTTTTTGTATTTAACATTTTTTTAATTATGTACTTTTCTTTTAAATTATTTTTTTTAAATAAAAAAAAAGTCTATGCGCTTTGTAAACATGTAGTGTCAAAGTCCATGGCATTGTCCCTCAGTGTGAATTTTTTTTTTCATTTCGGTAAGTAAGTTGGTTTACCTTTAATGCATAAAACATTTTTTTTTGCAAATTTTGAATTTTAATGTAGTATAATACAAAAGCCATGAAATATGAAAATATTTCTTTACGGTAAAAATAGTCACAATATATGCCTACAAAACAAACCATATCTCGTACAAATTAAAAAAAATTTTAACAATTAAATTTTTTATTCAACCGCCCCATTGACAAGATATAATATCTTCCTTATATTGTGTGTGGATATATTTATGAAACCTGACTAACCATATCGGTTCTTAGGTTAGCGGCAGTGTGAATTTTTTTTTTGTAAATTTAACAATGGAATTCCGCTCTACTATTTCTACAGTGTTTTGAGACTTACTATTTTTTAAAGTCTAAACGAGAGCAGATATCACTATTCTGTTCAGCGGTTTTGTTTAAAATAGTTTTTGCCGTAACATCTAATTTTTTGAAGACGCGAAATTGTACGGTTCCGAATAAAAAGTCAATCTACATGAATTTCATTAATAACGTAATTAGCTAAAACCATAGTATTCACTGTTTCGAAAAAAAATAAGCCAACGTGGAGAAAACAATTTTAAACCAAACTGCCAAACAAATTCTAGTTACCTACTTTCATTTAGGCTTGACAAATAACTAACGTGAAAATGGCCGAAACATGAAAAAAAAAAAAAATGGCGTTAAGGAGGCTCAAGTTGAAGAAAATCGTAATTTTATATGTATAAAATATAGTTAGTCTTTTAAAGGTTACTTGGGAGCATATTTTCCTGCAACAAAAAAAATTGCTCAACCAGTATTTCCACAATGACATTTCATAGTAGAAATATGCATATTCTTCGTCCTTATCACCCTCGAAAACCAGACAACATAATGAAATCAAATAATTCACGTTGAAACTACACGTCACGTGCAACAGCTCGAAATGTATAAATATACTTTACAAAGTATTTTTGCATTAAAAAAATAGCTAGTAGCAACAAAAAAAAGTCCAAATTATTGTCATATTTTCAAAATAGTTTAAAATGGATTTTTATAGTAAGTTATACGTCGAGCAGTAGCACAAAAATCCTCTGGGATTGCTTTTTTTGTGTACGGTTTACATGTATATTTTTTTCTTGTTCGTTTTTCGTTATTTGTCATCCAACACAGGTTTGATCAGCAAAAACATGAACAATGGCGTAGGCTACGTCCACAAACCAATAAATTCTAATAGTACATAACACGTAGTTTCAATGTGAATTTATTTCATCTCATTATGCTAATTGATTTTCGCAGTAGATAAGAACGAAAAACATGCAAAATATAACTTTGAAATATGTATGGAAAAACTCTATGAGCTAATTTTTTTAAAGAGGAAAATATCCACCCAAGTAGACCTAATGTCTACAAAACTATCACTATATCAGACATTCATAAAATTACTTTTTTCTCTACTTTAACGCACATAATAAACATTATTTGTATATGAAAAAATTCTTGTTAATTTGAATTTTATTAGTGCTTCAAAATATTCTTTTTGCCAACAATGTTTCCAAAGATTTATTTGTATCGTTTTATTGTATAAGAACCTTCCTTTGAACATCGACATTTTGAAAATCAATGTGAGGCTGTAAATTTTTATTTAACATCGCGGATTTCTGTTTACGCTATTTTTGTAAATACGATTTTTTTAAAATCCAAGTGACAGCAGATGTCTATAAACAGTCACAGAGATGTGTTGAGAATTGTTTGTACTATGAAGCCACAATTCTTCCAAACAAAAATTCTATTTCTTTTGATAATCATTGGCCTAATGAAATTTTACGTAACAAAATAATTTGTGAAACTGTACAAATATTTTGTTTTTAAAAATTAGTTTCGTAATTAAACTATTATCAACACATTCATTTTATGGTTTATTGATTTTAAGAATAAAATATTCGCAAAAAAGTAGTAAATATGAATTCTTTGCTTTGAAAAAAGAACTAGCCATTATTGCATGTGATTTAACATTAACAATAGCTACCGTACTCGTTATGTGGTTGGCAGCGGAATGTAGTACTTGCCTGTGTAAAAATACAACAATACTGAAGTTAAATCAGCTGTATTAGACATTTTAAAATGTTTATGTGCTTATTAAACTGTTTTTATAAAACTATAGAGGTTTCTAACGACTGAACAATTCATTTTACACGCGCAAGAACCAAGTGACGTGTCCAGAGTAGTTAGCCGTTACGCGCGGAACTATACCAATTGTCTGAAAATAGAAATTCAGCAGGGCTTTTTTAGTGCTCACTTTATCCCGAACCGCCTATAAAACTAAGCATTCAAGTTTATTTCTAACGTATTATCAGTGTCAGCTCGGCGCAACATTCATTATCACGGCTGGTAATGTGGGTTTTGGATGTTGGCTTAAGTGTTTTGGTGAGTGCTGAGTAGATAGCTTATTGAAACGATAGTGATATGAGAATGGAGTACGGTACGTTATGTGAGGCGGGAGACTATAGGAGTGATCCGAAAAAAAAAAAAACAACCTGAAAAATACGCGAAATTCTGAAAGGTTGTACGGTGTGCTCGCTGATAATAGTAATTAGACGAATGTCAGTGACCAGACCACACGAACACCAATTTACACCCAGCCGGACCTGGGAATCGATCCCAGGACCTCTAACACTGTAGGCGTGTGAGTATCCGACTTGGCCAGCCGTTTTTAAATGTTGTTGCATACAGTATTGCGGGCAGAATAAAAAATAAAACTTTTATTTTACATTTTTTAAAAGAAACTGGGAACGAGCTACATGTAAATCTTACAAGTATATGCATGCTTATACAGGCCTATAGGTGCTTCGTGTGTGAATTTTCTTTCTTCGATAATTGTTGTACTTGGATTTTCGTACAGCGTACGTGACACTTGTATGTATGTTAGTTGCAGTTCTGTAAAAGTCATTTTTGTGTAACTGCGAAATTTAAAATTAAATTTAATTAGTATACTTTCTTCGGTAATTCTGAGTACGCGTACTGGAAATTTATTGTGAAATGAATGTACTGTTTACTAGTATTAAGGGTTTATATTTCTGGTACCTATTCCGAATTTTCCCACATGTTTTCTTACGAAATATTGATAGTTTTCAGAATCATTAAGTTTAATAATTTCATCATAGTACTTCTTTAGTGCGGTTCGGCAGAAAGCAATCATAAAGTAACTTACTTTTAATATGTACTTTCCAGGTTATTCGCTAATCATTTATCAATATGCAAACCAAGGAATTTCGTTGCTGATACATTTTCCTTAGTATTTAAATTTGGGAGTATTTCTGTATTTCCATAATCTTGTGTACTAAATTTAATGAATTCTAGGATTATTTTTAATAGTTGCTAAAATAGTTATGTGATGATTCCATTGTGTTGTAGTTTAATCCCTACTCAGCTGATAGTGATTAGATTCTCTTCGTAACATTTGAGTTGCATTTTCGTCAAAACAGTATTTTTTCATATGCGTTTGGCAAAGAAGATTAAGTAAAAACGTTACACAGACCGGTAAAAAGAAGATCCGTAGAACACATAAATTTAGCAAATCTTTTTTTATTCTAATTTTCTCGTTCTGCTTGCGGGATTCTCTCAACGCTCAAGGAATGAAAATCTAGTTTAACCCCGTATGTCTGGGTCGAGTTGCGCGAATACCGTACACGGGGAAATCTCAAACGTCTGCCTGTTTCCCTCCTTATTTTCTCGCTCACCTCTCCCTGTACTTTTCCAGAATCTTACCTTCGTAACGAGCGAGGCCGTGACTGGAGTCTCCGAGCCACGTCATCCGAACATGAAATATTCAAACAAAAACAACTGCCGGCGAGACATGTGAATCGTGCTGCACTCATATCTACGTCTCTCTTTCTCTCTCTTTCTCTCTCTCTCTCTTTGGAGAGGCGAGGTTGACTCTCTCTCGTTCTCTTTCTTTCTCTGTGGAGTGGAGATGTTGGCTTTCTCTCTCTCTCTCTCTCTCTCTGTGGAACTGAGATGTATCTCTCTCTTTCTCTGGAATTGAAATGTCGTCTCTCTCTCTCTCTGAAGTTAAAACGTTTTATCTCTCTCTTTCTCTCTGGAGTTTATATGTCGTTTCTCTCTGGTTTTAAGAGATGGCGAAGTCACGCGATGTTGGTGGCGCACAGATGTGCATTACCGCGAGCTTTTAGAAGATGTGCTTCAAACGAAGGATTTTACATTAACTCTCTTCCCATTGATTTTGTCTTTGAGTTGCAAGAGAAAGATTTCACGTTGTTTGAGATTGTACAGCTACATATGGTATTTTAAAAAGTAATGTGCAATCGGCGGAGACGTGCAAAATTCGCGTTATCATTTGGTAGCAGGCTAAACTTCACTTTCCTATAGCAAATTCTGCCATTCAGTTAGTCACGAACTTTTATGTGTTGTCATCGACGTGTGTTACGTCCTTGCAGAGATTGGCTTCTCGACCGTGTTCCAAATGTTGGAAATTGTTTGTACAGTGAAACCTAATTTATTCAAAACATAAATCTCTGTAATTGTGGTTAATTATCGACTCAATTAAATATTCTTAAAGTCAGTTAAAGTTATAAATAGTTATGTTTAGAGGCCGGAAAATTTTGCTGATTCAATGACCTGCAGGATAGAATCCATTGTCCTATTCACATTCAAGCCCCGTATATTCGTTCATTGTCTGTTGTTCCACTGAGTAGCAGCTACTGGACACATGGTCGGGTCTTGAGTATGCACAGGACACTGCATTCTATCAATCAGATCATTGAATCCGCGAAAATTTCCGGCCCCTAGTCATGTTAAAACGAACATGACTACATAGTACAAACAATTTCCAACGTTTCTATGAAATGGTTTTGCGATATCCGCACCCTTTCTTGAATTAAAATATATAGTTCTTGAAATAGCATAAATAGGGACAAATGGCCTTCAAAGAACTGGAGGGAATGAGACAAGAAGGTGTTGCAGCGATGGTGGAAAGTTGTAGCAGTAAACAACTAGATGTGGGTCACTTTAAAGTGAGCACACTTAAAATGATAAAAATGATGTATTTATTGGGGATATATAGAAGAAAACTTCTGGCAACTGTAGGATGTTTGCACTAGTTTTTAGTTACACGGAAGTTTTCGAATTTAAAATAGTAAAGACACAGGCATAACGGCTCACAGAAAATTGTTAGAAGTGCTCAGTTTATGCTGAGCAGTCTATAACCATCAGATGACGTCATCGTGGAGGATTAGCTGGTTCACTGAGTCCCAGAGGAATAGGAAGCGACGCCCGAGAGACGCCTGTCTGTCTCGCGAGATGACAGTCGAGGAGTTAGGATCGAGCGTCGCGGCGTCCATGTCATATGGTGGAATCACAATAACGCGACAGACGCAACGCGAATAAAGTAACTTGCCAGCATTCACCGTCGAGGTTTCTGTGACGTCAGCGCCTGTGTGTGTGTCGAGTCACTATAAACTTGTGCATCTATAATTCTTGTAAACTCATTAATGGACACAACATTCTGTTCAAAGCAACAATGAATTTTGGTTTGTTCTGACCGGCACAAATGTCCGAGTAAAAACAAACATCTTCTTTATCAAACTATTTCTTGCAAATTGTAATAGACACGAGAGGTGATCTCATTAGGATCCCTTCTGCTAGCACCCTCGTGCTATACATAACTATGTTGAGTATTCATTCCCAAGTCATAAAATGTAAAGTTCAGAACAGATAAACGACGCTTATAATAAAAGGGATTGTCGTTGCCACAAGGCGTAGGAAGAACTGCTTGTAAATCGAAGCATGCAGTAACACATTTACACTGTTTTGCAAGCTATAAATCTGTAGCTTTTTCTGTTCGGCTCAACTCTGTTTCCTTTCTGCAGCCACGTGTCACCTATCGCTGTTTCACATTAAATTGTTAACACATTAAACACATTGCTTTGTGTTTTATGGCTGTACTGCGCAAATGCTCATAATACAATTTCCACAATTTCATAAGGACACATTTTTATGCCATTTTGTTTATTTTACTAGCACTTGTGGCCTTACAACATTATATGCCGCCGTTTGGTATGTATTATGTATATGTCATGTCTCAATTTTAAGTTTTTCGCATTTGTATTCAACGTGCGATATTCCTTTGGAACACATCAACTCTTCACTACTGAACTCTACAAACGTGTGTATTTTTTGTCATCTGCCATCCTATTATACATTTAGAAACTAAATGCATTGTTATTTATCCGTCTGCAAGTGCTAAAGAAAATTTAATTACGTTTGCAGCACTATGAGCCAAATTGTGACGTACATTGTAGCATAGAACTGAATGATAGTGCTATGATTTGTAAAACGGGTTATTCCTAGTTTTTCATTCAGCTCACCGAACGAGGTCCCGCTGTGTTAAATCTCTAGAGTTGCAATTTTTTTAAAAGTTAACTTTATGTCTCGTCGACAGCAATGTTATTAGATATGGTTAGACACTATTTTACACAATTAGCAATGTAATAACACAGATAATACCTTAACACCTAATTTGGACCATACACAAGATCCAACATTGTAGATTATTTTGATTGACACACATTAACGTACCTGCAAAGTACGAAGCGCTGAGATGCTTAAAATTTGAATATACTATGGTTACAGATGATGGTATATCGCGAAAATATTTTGTGCCAACATGCCTTTGAAAACACTGTAGTTTCTTGCGAGATGTATGATTGGTAGAGGCACGAGTATTTCGCATATTAATCTGGGGGCAGTCTAGACTTCTCAGTTCTGTACACACACTGGCCAAAGTCGAATACCCATTGGCTCCTAACCGTACAAGTGGGTAGCCCCTCAAATTATTTTATTATTTACTACTGGCTTGCAACCTCCAAAGGTGTGTATAAACATTTGTCGTCTAATCACGGAAGTTACAGTGATATACAGGTTATTGGCGTTCAACCTGACCTACAATCAATACGCGAAATACTCGTGCCTCTAATGATTGGGTGATATACTTCTGACACAACGTAGCTGTCTGCAGACCAATAACTGGCATCAAATATTACAATAGATGGATTCTTACTGGCTTAGTCAAATAGGGTAACAGCTCTGCATACAAGAGAAAGCCAGTAATCTTTTCCTCAGCTGAACATGTGTTGAAACCCAGCAAAAAGTTAAGTTTTCCCGCGATAAACCATAATCTCTAGCTATGGTTTACAATGAAATAAACGTGGCAGTAATCAGCCATTTTTGAAGTTTCGAAAATGCACCAAAACTAAAGCCTCCCAGATTCTCACCACTAACTTGGCCAAAAAAACATCTATTTCAGTAAAAATATTTTCGAAAAGGTACTTTTTTTTTTTTTTTTTCGAAAATATTTTGTTGCCATTTACAAATGATTATCGCAACAATAATCTGAGTATGAAACGACGCTGAAATTAATAACCAACTATCATTCTAAAAGGAATTATTTAATCAGCTTCTTGTGTGTAGGTATTCTTGTAGCCATACGTTTGATTATTCCCATTTCAAAAGTAATTTTACAGTCCTATAGTGTCCGAATATTTGTATTTTTTAATATTTTCTGTGTGAAAATATTGTTAAATTTTTTTTATTGATTCCTGATATTTTTTTCTTTAATGCATCACGTGTGTTTTAGTTATAACCAAACTTTGAATATTTTCATTCAAACTTTCACATTCTGCAGATGATACTGTATCTATTTTTTTTCTAATTATCACAAAATAAAATAAAAAATGGATTGCGGTTCTTAACGTCATCCCAGTTTGATAGTTGAATTTTGTTTAGTAATTTATAAAGTACAATAACAAGACTTTTCTGTGCAACTTTTAGGTGCATACATGTAGGAAGTGATAGAAAACCCGTCTACATTGTAGGTATATGTGACGAAGGTGCAGAACCTACGGAACTCTAAGGAGAATATTGATCAGTTCTTCTAACCAAGGCATCACCTTTACGTGCAAGACATTCGGATAGTGTTCAATCTTTTCGTCGCGCATACAACGTGAAACTATTGGGCGTTAAAAGCTTTGAACCTAAAGTTTTCTGATGGAAACTCTGCAAGAAAGTCCCGAAAACTGCTACTTTCCCTGGCTAGAGGTGAATGAGATTGAGAACTTTTACCTTGCTTCACACGATTAATTCTTTTTGTCCGAGGTCTTTTTTGTACTGACACTCCATTAAAAAAAACCTTTTTGCTTGCTTTTTTTTAACGAGTCGAGGAGTTACTCTGAGTTCACTAAGTTATTTAGTTTCCTGGAGTTCACGGAGTTTCCGCAAACTTCCAGACTTCGCCAGCTTTCACTACCGTCATTGCGTCTCTGCTTGCCTCCACATCAAATACTTCGATCGCTTTCAGCTATTCTGTGTTGGAGAAAAATATTATAATAACATTGGAGCTTTTTTTTCGGGTTTGAAAGTTTCGAAATACTACAACGGTCTTCTGCTTATTTTGCTTTTATTTTGTGCACTTTTTACTTTCTTATAGAATTGTTGTTAATTTAATGTTGATTTTAAGTTCTTCGATGCATTATAAGTTTATGGTTACACTTAACAGTACTGAAAACAGTCATTATATTATAAATAATTAGATGGAATTAGTTGTAAACATAATAATTTCGTTAATTTGAACCAAAACTCTTAATATTTTCAGTTGCAAGCATATGATTTAGACCAGTACAGATCAGAAATTAATATATTCTCTTAACAATTCTCTCACAGCAAAATTTTTAGTACTATAAATAAGAATTTCTGCGCACTGTGATCCGATATTTTTCTGAAACTTGTGTGCAGTCACTAAGGTGGTGACATTCGAATCCCGTGTCCGTAGTGTCGACTTTCGTGCTTGGTTGGTATCGCGTCAGGTAACGATGCGTCAGTCTCTGTACTAGAGTATCGGGCGGGGCTTAGGAGTTCTTTTGATTTCATCCCAATGAGTTTGTTCTTAGTCACACAACTTTGTATAAAATTTACTATAAATAAGCTACCGCAATTAGTAGTGAAGAAGTGTGAGTCAACTTAAAAAAAAAAATCTGAGTGAGAAGTGTATAATTGTTAGCAGTTTATCATAAACATTCAAGGTTCTATTAAGTAAACATTAGAAACATTAGGAATCACTCTAATTGAGATAATAAAATACTGGACCTAAATTTGCTGTATGTTATTTATTTTAGCAGTAAATGTAAACTAGTTTGAGTCCTATTATAATGCTCAGGGTTGGGCAGAAATGTTCATTTTTAAAATAATGTACAAAAAACATATTTTAAACTGGTTTTATTTGAAAACATACAAATCATTTATACAATGCAACGTAATGTTATGCGTACTCCAGTATTTTACATATAGCTTGCTAACACTATTTTAGCTAGACTAGCTGTAGGTCTAACTAAAACATGATTGCTGATTAAGCATTACAACTAGAATTGTCCATTGAATATAAAAAATAAATAAATTGTTTACAATTGGCTGTCCATTTATACAGATTCTTCGTTTGAACTCTGTACGTGAAATTTTGCTAGACACAGCCGGTTCGGGAAAAAGACAAAACTTATTTATGAAAGCACAGGCGTACGCATTTTGAGCGACATGAAAAAATATATTACATGGCCTTGAAACAGCTTGATGAAACACTGAAAGTTTACCAAATCTTAGCGACGAAGGGCAGTAGATGTATGCATGTGTAGACGACTCGTATTTGGAGTGGGCGGGGTAAGTTCTAGTCGCAGTTTGCGCTAGGGTTTAACAGCGCGGAGGAAACATTTGAAACGCGGGAGAAATCTTCTCGCACGGAGAAATGTTTGGCGCAGCGGAAAAGCCACGCCGAGGCAAGCTACGTCCTAAACATTTTCAATAATGATGTCGTCAAGCGCTCTTCGTGAAGATGCCGGAGCTATGCGGGGAAATCTAATTTCGTATTCACTGATACCGCTGCCTCCCTGCATATCTCTCTCTCACTCTCTCCACTGTATTTCCAGCACTCCGTCTCTCTCATCTCATCTGTACGGCTGCTCATAATGTTGTGGAAATAGTCCACACAAAGGCCGCCTCTTGTTGCCTGCATCCCGTCTTTCGGCACGGCCATTGACAGTCCCTACCACTCCACTAATATTCGTTGTCGAGATGAGAGGATGAAAGAAAACGTTCCGAAAACCCGCCTTCCCCCTTCAGCCAGCCGATGTTTTCCAAACGAAATTGCTTTTCCAATTTCGTGTTCCATAAATTATGCGGGCAATTTTGTGGTCTTCTCTTCCGCCTCAAATTTGTTAAATTAACTGAAATCGTCGTTTAGTCGGCGGGCGAGCTTGTGATTAGCCTGCGCGCTTGTTTGACGACTCTCTCTCCTGCGTGGCAAGGAATTCAAATATGTTCCATTCTTTTGATGCTAAGCTCAAGTGTCCACTTAGTCAACGACACGCAATTTTCGTGTATAAATGTTTTTTTTTTTTTTTCAATCTAACCGGGATTTTTTGTGCTTTCATCTAAGCCCTCCAGAAGGGTCAATAGTTGTAAATTTATTTTTAAATGTTATTGAAACGTATCGAAAAACAATTTTTTTCTTTAAGTTAACATACATACAAAATATATATATATTTGTGTGTGTGTTTATGAAGTTCAATTCACTCTTTATTTTGATCACTTTTGAGTAACATTATATATTTATTTTAAAGGTAACATTTCTTTTAATTATACAATTTGTAATATATCATTGTATGTTTAGTAAGACTCACTGCATATCTTATAAGCAGACCGTTAAATACTTAACTTTTAATAACTTTTAAAATTTAAAATTAAAATTGTGAACCAAAAAAATATATTTGAAATGGATTATATGTTCGTATTTGATGAATTAGTTAGATGCATATGAGGAAGTTTCGGTCGGTAATTGTTGAGGAAACACATTAACAATAATTAATTATTTGCATGCACCGAGGATATTATGTCGGCATTAATTGACTTATGTAATTGCTCCTACATTAATATTTTAACTACTTGTGTTGTGGGTCTTGCCATCGGCATTGACCAATATGTTAAATTGTTTCTGTACCTATGATTTTCACTTACAGTGCATCTCTGGCGAAGAATCTGGATTTTTTTTTACAAATTAGTTTTACTGCAGTTACGTAGATTACTTGCTCATTTATTTCATTTAGTTTCATTACAAATATAGGTATAAATGCGTGTAAATTAATTTAAGTGATTAATTTTACCAAGCCATGCAAAATGACTGCGTGTCACGCACGCTACCCGCTTTGTCTTCGGCAGCGTATTGCTAAGACTTATTATTAACTATTTTATTTTTATATTAATCTACGACGTAGACTATTGTACAACAAAAGAGTACTATGATTTGTAGACTTACGCAATTATATTTTAAATTATTTTAGGCTAAACGTGAGTAAACATAAAGGAGACATGGGATGTGGGGCGTGTGTGAAATATGTTAGAAATGGAAATGATAACTTTGCAACTATAAGTAGATAAGTTCTTGAATTTATAAGCTTTAAATATAGTTGACATAATAGCAAAACACATCAATAAATAGAACTCGCGACTAAGTACTAATTATGCATGATAAGCAAAACTTCATTTCTGAATAAATTTTTTTTTAGTCCTTAGAGATGTATGGAAAGCAAATGTATTGAATGCGACTGCGTGGGAATAAATTAACGTAATTGAATTAATAATTGTCAAATTGTAGACTTATGAACCAGAAGAGAAGAATTAATATACCGTATTAGGTAAGATAATATCACGTATCTCGGAAATGTTCAGTACGAAAATAAATAAATATGTCCAGTTACCTACGCGAAAAACAGGAAATTGCTTAGGTCGTTAGCACACGAGCGACTAAAAAAAAGAACCCTTATGTAAATAAATCAAGGAAAATCCTTGCTTGTAGCGTGAACGATTTTTGAAGTATGTTATACATATTTTTTTTTTAACTAAACAGTTAAAATTATTCATAATGTTTTTTTTAGCTAAATAGCACACAATTTTGACGCTGTTGCTATTTAAAAAAAATGCTTTGAAGATCCTTAATTCCCCATCTCACCCTCCCCAAAATTTAAATTAATGAAAGGTATCTGGAAAAATACCAACGTGACTCGTAAAAAAATGCTTTTGCTTGATTTTGTGTCATAATTTCTAAAAATTGAAAATTATAAGGCCATTGCTTGAAGTCCCATAAAATGATAGTACAAAAACACTATGCGTCAATTCAGTATGTTGTATAAAAGCTGTCTTTACAACACAAAAACCTTTTCCTTTGAATCCGGCGGGTCTTCGTTAAATAAATAAATCTTGCATTTCTGCAAATCGAACCTTTGGTACGGGTAAACCTATTTGGGGTTACTAATTATTTTCTTTGAATTTTAAAATTTGATGAAAGTTTGTTTGTTATTGCAGCATTGACAAACATTCTTTATAGCGTGATGTATGTCATATTGATAACTGCTGAAATAATTTTTTATGAAATAAGAGTTTTTGATATTATTTTATACCAATTTGTCTTTGCGATAGTTGTGTAGTGGTTCGCATTTCCACAAAAATTTTCCTTGCTTATAACAAATTCTGTGCTGTGGCAATGAAAGTGCTTTTATTTAATATGTTCTCCGTGCATAATGACTGTTGTACCAGTGTCTCCCAATCGCATCACATTTATGCGGGGGTCGTGTTTGGCGCAGTGGTTAGAGCAATCGCCTCCCACCAAGAAAATCTGAGCTCGATTCCCGACGGGGCAGGTCCCCGGATTTTCGCACGTGGAAATCGTGCCGGACGATACCCGTGGTCGGAGGTTTTTCTCGGAGATCTCTTGCTTCCCTTCGCCCCTTCATTCCGACGCTGCTCCATACTCACATGTCACTCCTCAGCAGCGCTAAAGATCTCGGTGTTAAATGCTGACCAAACTCCTTTCACTCACTATCACCCATTCCCATTCTTATTCCTTACAGTAAAAATCTTAAATTAAATATTTAATTGAAATCCTGACACATAAAAAAATTCATTAAGGCTATGGTCTTTCATTTTTTTTTTCAAAAAATTGAAAATAACTCAAATACTTTATAATAAAATGCTTTGAAAAAAAAATTGAGACTGTGTACAGTCATACGATACACAATTTAGCCAGAACGTTTTTTTTTTAAATAATGTACCGTTTGCTATCAAAAAAAAATTTGCTTCATTTTGGCTTACTTTGACAAAAAATTATGTTTTATTTCATTGGTAAAAATTAAAAAATCCGTTTGGTGTCTTGCAACAGAAAATTTAAGATACAAACGCTGATATGTAAGTGTTAAATCTGTAAGAATGAAATTTTGATATATGTATTAATTAACGTTAAAAATATATTTTTTAAACTACTGCAAAACTAGAGAGCGAGGCCCAAAGAAAACAATTTTAAAAGATTGTTGATCCTTAATTGCGCAGGAACCGCAAGGTGAACAAAACACGTATTTCGATTTAGCGAAAATAAAACAGAATAAGTAACTGCAGCAACACCGTATATTACATGTACATACGTGACAGTTCCAAAAGATAACCTCAAATATAAAATTTCACTGAAATATTAGTTTTTGATTGGTACTTCAGTTCGTGGATTAGGTCTCGCTGTGTTGTTATATTATGTTACGGTTTAAAATATTTTAACTAACTTTTAAACACAGTTCTGCGCTGCGTTTGTATAGAGAGGAAATTTACCTTCGTATTGGCTTGAAATATCGAAAAGTATGTTGTAAGTACTACAGCCAAGCAGTCTTAGCTTGCAATATAGAAAAGTATGTTGTAAGTACTGCAGCCAAGCAGTCGTACCAGCTATTTTTGGCTATTCCGATGCAAATATGTTAATGAACATCAATTAACGGATGTCCAGAAACAAACGCACAATGAGCACACTATGCGAGTGCTGGGATAAATTTGAGACGAAAATATACGTGGCAAAATATTGTGCGATGACATTTTACAAGCACGATGTGGCAACATAGCACTGTAATTAATCCCCTCTTACTCTCCACAGATATATCTCTCATCTTACTACTATTACCCTTCTGACCTGCGCATATCACAGTTGCAAGTTAAAATCCCGAGCAGTCCAAAAAATATTCTAGGCTTTCTTGACGTATCATGCCGGTACATAAAATAATACCTGGACGTGTAATGCAAGAGGGGATTTTTTAAGTACAGTGCTGCCATATTGTGCACGTAAAATATCGTCGTATATTTTGTATTTTACATTTTCTTCCCCAATTAAGCCAACGATTCGCGTGGTGTGCTCGTTATGCTTTGGTTTCTGGACATGGATATATTGTATGTGTGTTTGTATGTGTGTGTGTGTGTGTATATATATATATATATATATATATATATATATATATATATATATATATACACACACACACACACACGTAGGGTGTTTCTTAACTTATGTTACAAACTTCGGGAGGTGATTCCTCATAAAAAATGAGGTATAATCACACAAAGCCATTTTCGTCTAGTGCCGTTTTTAAAGGAGATATAAACCCTTGAAAATACATTTTAAATTATTTTTTTAAAAACCGAGAATCCGAAACGACGTTAACTTAAATCACAATTCTCAGCACAACGATTCGTGTTATCGAGATCCTCAAGTTGTAACGAAACCGCTCGTTAAAACCCTCCCCTTCATGTAAATAACAGGGGTGGTCACCCTCACTTTGGACTAGAACTCTTTTGCCGTTGGGTTTTGTGAACATTTTACGTTGTATTTCTATGCAGTACTTCTAAGTTACAAAAAAAAAGGTCCTCTTATTGCAAGTTACTAGAATGCACATTTTACGAGAAAATAGTTCCTACATAGAGTAAGTGGATGCAATACACTGCATTCCTGGCATTGTATTTTTGGCACAGTTCAATGTATTGCAAATTGTGACATTTTTGCTGTAGAGAAGTTTTCGCGTCTCGTAGACAAGCACGATCTTAACAGATACAAGGAAACTGGAAAGGAATCGGCCATGGTCTTTGTTAAGGCTTCTATTCCGGCATTCGCCTGAACTGATTTTGGGAAACGGTACGTTTATATATTAAATAAAAACTAGCGTGGTTAAAAACTCACACGTCCAATATTGTAGGGAGGGGACAAGGTTTTATTTTACTATAATAAATAGGACGTGTTAATAGATTTTGTTTACATAACTTTTACGTGTTAAAGTAATACATGGACCGTTTCACTTAGTTCCAATTGCGTATTAACTTGTTATTTTTAGTTAACATATCGTCATATATTTTAACGCTGCGTATTTTAACCGTAAGGAGATATTTGAAACACAAACTCAGACATACAAAGAATTTACAAATATTTCCATAATCGAACTCTGTATAAAAGTGATAAGTACGAAGTTCGTTAACGTCATTCTTTCACTTCGCAGGAACTCACGTTCATGAAATGCGTCCAGAACATGCGTTTTCTGAATACATGACCAGTATCTGACATAAGCGTCTACGAATATGTATCGCTGTATGACAGGATTTCTGAAGTTGTGAAACGTAAAAGGCGAATTTTCACGACATAATATTGTGGTCCATGCCACTGTGAAAAAAAATTAAGTGGCGTCCTCTGCTGGAATAAAAAAAGAAAACTTGGCGACTAATGATCAAAACTTAGGGATCTGTGTGCGAATGCTCGAGGTAATGATGCAGAAAATGTTTGAAAGGAAATCCTTTGCTGATTAACGTCTAAAAATTCGTCAAAGCAGCGAAATTCTTGCAGACGAATTTTTCAAAACTAATTACGTGCCAGACCAGTTCACTCCAATGACAAATTGACGTTGGAAATTAGTTCCCCCCAATTTTTATCCAAATACGAACATCTTCATAATTAGACAGATGTCGACGTTATGTTATTGAGGCAGTGTTCAAAATAGAGCATACGTACTACAGCTTATTCAATTTAGAATATGAGGTCAGATAATGTTGTGCGTATGAGCTAGTGCGTGTGTGTATTACGAGCGTGTGTTGACTGTGTCTCTATGCTAGCTAACAATATATTATTTTTGACACGTTTTTAGTTACTCACGCTTTTGTCCGTTTGTTTGTCTCTTCGTTGACAATGAGGTAGGGTAACAATGAGCTGGGGTGTCAATGAGGTAGGGTAACAATGAGCTAGATTAACAATAATATAGGGTGGCAATAAGCTAAGGTAACAAAGAACTCGAGTAACAATGAGGTACGGTTACAATAATCTAGGCTATCAATGAGCTAGGGTAACAATGAACTAAGGTAACAATGAGCTAGGTTAATAATAAGCTAGGGTAACAATGGGCTAGGGTATAAATGAACTCGGGAAACAATGAGCTAGAGTATCAATGAGCTGGGACAACAATGAGCTAGGACAACAATGAGCTAGGGTAACAATGATCTAGGGTAACAATGTGCTAGGGTAACTATGAGCTAGGGTAACTATGAGCTAGGGTAACAATGAGATAGAGACTTATAACTGGATAACATTGTGGCTTTGCTGTCTGTCCGTATGTCGTTGTGGAAACGTACATTGCAAGAGAAAAAAAAATTAACAATAGTTG
>PNEQ01050943.1:104867-117470 GCA_003012365.1 Medauroidea extradentata
TTTTTTTTTTTTTTTTTTTTTTTTTTTTTTTTTTTTTTTTTTTTTTTTTTTTTTTTTTTTTTTTTTTTTTTTTTTTTTTTTTTTTTTTTTTTTTTTTTCAGTTTTGGACAAAAAATGTGACTACATTTTCTTCTTACAAAATATTTTTATCTCACATAGTTTTTGCGTAATGGCTCGTTCAAGTCAAAATTTGCATGTTACCGTTTTAATTAAGGACGATACTTAAACCTATTCACTTACCAAACGGGAAAAAAAATTCACAGTGAATAACGATGTTGTAAACTACAAGATCACCTACATTAAACCACAAAATAAACTATTTTGTGTTTAAAAAAAAATATTGAATTTTTTAACATTTATTTTAAATTGATGGCTTTTTTATTTAAATACAAAAAAAAGTATGTACGAAAAATTGTAGCCTGCAACATCTTTATCCACCGTGAATTTTTTCAGTTTGATATGCGAGTTGGTTTTAGTGTCCTTAAAACGGTAACGTGCAAATGTTGACATTAGTGAGCCATTATGCAAAAACTATGAGAGATAAAAAAATTTCATCAGAGCAAAATTGAGTTACATTTTGTGTCTAAAATAAGAAAAAAATATCTGGTAGAAATAAAAAATAAAACACGGTGATGAAAATTTCTGTATACCGCGCCGTTAAATTTCGAATTTAAATGTAGCCTAAGCTAAAATCTAGTCAGAATTCATACTTAATTGCAATATTGGACTGAGAACATTATTTATATTCCTCTGGTTCTTGTTTTCAAATAAGTACTTAGTGTGTCTGTAAATGGGAGAATCGACCGTAATACAGAATCATTAACATTTCTCTCTCATATTTGTCGCTGTAAATGTTTAATCGTAGTTTTGTCTGTGCAACGAGTGAGACATTTTAGTGACTTGGCTGTAAAATAATAAAACATTTTGAATGGTATCGTTTGAGGACAGTAGGTATATAAACTTTTTAAAATACAATAAAAACCTAGATGTATGAATTTTAACAGCGTTGAGAAAACTAATTAACATGTACGCAACACACACAACGTCATCCCAGGATCGTCATTCTGTCGTATGCCTCATGCGCTAATTCAAAATCCCACTTTTCCGCGCACGTTATTATTTTTCCCTTCGTCGGTTCGTTGCGACAGGAGCAGTCGTTTGTCGCTTGTTTTCAATAAACAAACACAACGAACCCAGGCTCACAATCTGCGCAGCAGTACGGGGGGGATTATCATTTGTTTATGCGCGCTCTGTCGAGGGCACTCGAAAACAAGTTTCGTTTAAAAAAAACGCGGCAAGCTACCCATGAGGCCCTTCTGCTTGTTGCCTCTGACGATGGGAGAACGCCGAACTAATGACGCAACGCATTAAAAGCGAGATAAATGAAATAATAACTCGCTTGCTGGGCTCGCTAAAGACGGAGGGGAAAGGGTTGAAATATTCGCGAATTGGCGGGAAACGTGGGGTAGGAGACCTGCGCCAGGGGTGTGTATTTTTTTTTATCGCCTCGGCGATAAGAGAAAATTTAGTGCTCGACATGGTATCGATCATAACACCGCGGAAGCTGGCTCGCGGTACGCCAGATAGCAACTCGACAGTCTATCGCTCTCTCTCTCTCTCTCTCTCTCTCTCACTCTCCGGCTCCTGCTGTGTCTGTCTCTTGCTGTCTCTCACTGTATCTCCCTCTGTCTCTTTTTGTCTCCCATTCTGTCTCTTCCTCTCTCTCTGTTTCCCTCTGTCCCTCGCTGTCTCTTTATATCTCTCTCACTATCTCTCTCTGCGTGCAAACTTAAAATGACTAGTCGATACACCTCCCCCCCCCTCCTAAATCCTTGTCATTCCATTCTCTCTTACCTTAGGCTTACTCGAAATTCGGGTTCGTTCAGAGGCAAAGCGGCAAGCTCTCCTACAACGCCAGCCAAAGTGGTTTCCGCGAAACCTTATAAAAAATATTTCCCCTCTCGTGCACAGCAGTTTTGAGAGCAGAAATTAATGGACCTGTACGTCAGTACACTGGAGGTTATTTGTTGTTGTTAGCCTACTTGTTGGATTCTGGCAGATATTAAAAAAACTGCGTAGAATAACCTTTTTTTTTTTTAATTCTTAAATGGCTGTATTTCGAAACAGTTCTAACTGTTTGAATATAATCAAAGAAGAGCAGTGACTATTCGCGTCAGGAATTGAAACATAAGAGTGAGCGATAGTCACTATCTTGAATTTCTGTAATTTGTGACATAATTTTTCTTCCGGCTAAGTTATTGGAACTTTGATCTAACTGCAGAATAGAATACATGTTGATAGAATTTTAGACGCCACAAATCTATGTTTTCCGTTATTGTTATTGCACATCGAATTGCAGTTAAGAAATTAATAAGAACTTTCTAACTGCAATTCGATACGTAACAATAATAACGACAACCATATGATGTCTAAAGTTCACTTAGTATGTATTATACTCTGTAGTAAGGTTAAAGTTGCATAAATTTACCCCGAAGAAAAGTTATGACACAAAATAGGAAAATTCAAGATGGCGACTATCACTCTTAAACTGTGCATAAATGTTTTAGAAGAAAAATATTGTCAGTCTACTCCCAACAGCTGAGCTTCTGCAAAATGTTCTAATAGGTCTCATTCAAAACTTATTGAGTATTATTTAGTGAGTCAGAGGTTTATTAGGTTTGGATTACACAACACACAAAATAAAAATTACTAAATTTGTGTGATTTTACAAACAAAATCGGTTAATACACATATTAGTTAATCAATATATCTTAATGTATTACACATCCCCTCTTTGGATACCTTCGAGCTGCAACAAAACACAAATCTATGAGAAGATTCATGCGTACTGCCATCAGCCTTTAAGGGACACCTGTAACCACCAGAGTCAAAGTATGGAAAGAAAACACTAACCGACTTTCCAGTCAGATGAACCTAAAAGAAAGCTTTCCAAGTGGTGACAAGGAAAACTGGATTATGTGGAAAGCATTGAACAGATCCGAACTGGAACTGACAGAGAAATAGTACATATGCAGAAGTGGGATTTTCAAATGACACATTATTTTGTGTTTCTGCAGAACAACAGACTATCCAACGTCTATGTCAGTGCACCTTGTGGCTTTCAACATGCACTATGGAAGACCTTGATTGCAGTCACCCTTCATGATATTGACGTTGCCCGCTTACTGGGCTAAGAACATCTAGTTGTTGGGCGCACATCGACAATACTAAATCTCACCTAGCTATGTTTCTTCTTCTACAATTAATGCAATCGTCACTTTGCCACTTTGTGTATGTACGAAATGGTATTTCTGGCACGAATAAGAATTATCAACACTTTACGCTAAACACGACCTCAGTCATATCAGTGTGATATTATTAAAACAATAACTTATTGGTTTACTAAGTATTTTTCACTCCACTTAGAAAAATATCAGGCTTACTAAATACGTTTTCAGGTATACTGGTAACACAAGATTCTTAGTCCTGGGTCTTCGTAACTTGATTCGGTAATTTGAAAATCGGCTAAAGAAAATCGAAGTACTTATTACTTTTCTGTTGTAAAACGAATGTTAGCAATTGCGTTTAGGTTTAAGTATTTTTTAATAATATGAAATACAAATAACAATATTTCTGGTGTACGCGACAGTACGCGTTAAAAAAACTCGGAAATCTAAATACTGTGTGCGCGCAACGGTCGACCTAGATTTGCTGAAAGCGGACTAATATCGATTGCATTACGTAAATGAATGATGATGTAACGCGTCGACAGCCGTTCGATTTATCAATGTCAGACCCGCAGTCGTTTACAACGCATTGCACATCGGCATCAAGCATACCGCATCGATGTGATTTCAGTATTTCAGTATTTGCTTTTTGATGTGTAATCAGTAATTCTACTTTATCATTTTATCTTTCGACGTAAATTAGAGAATTCATGAATTTTTCTTTTGCTGTCAACAAACATGTAATTACCGGTAGTACTTTTTTTAACGAAACGTTATTTTCAGTTTGGGACAAATCCCATTACAGTAACAGTGTTCCTCCATAATCGAGTCTATAGTTCACCTAACTGGCAACAGAGCGTAATATTCTCATAATAATTAATACTTAAATAGCGAATCTCAGCAAAGGAAACACCACCAAAAATTTAGATACGACTCTCGTGAACGACCTGTAAGCATGCGGACTTTAGTAATATAGTAACTAAAAAAATTGCCAGTTGTTTTTACCTTATTTCTGTAAAATCTGGCTCATCAAGAACACATTTTGTTACTACGCAACAGCTATACTCAGCTATGTTGGCCATAATGTTTACGATTTTTATCGTAGGTTGAAGTAAGGAACATAAACGCAAGTGTGGAATGAGTTCTGTCCTATCGAGACATATAATAGGCAGTAATAATTAATATTAATGGGCGAAGAAAAAGACGGAGAAAGCGTTGTAACAGTACCCAGTTTCAAAGTATGTCTTCTGTATAAATGCTGTTATTTGTATATTTTATTTTTTATGTTTTTTACAACGTCTCGTTATCACGTGTGATTTTAAGTATTTTTCTATAAGGTGGCGCGTTTAGATAATATGGTTCGGTGAAAAGTTACTGTTTGTGCATGAGCATGATAGACGCTAGATTCTGTGTGTCTGTGTAGTATTGTGATTTTATTTACTTATGTTCGAGACTGTTTATATTATACAGGGTGTCCAGAAACAAATGAATAATAAGCACTCCACGCAAATCCTGGACTAATTTGGAGACTAAAATATTAGTGCACTGAAAAAAAAAATACTTATTGGCCACTGCAAAATAATTTGTTAAAATGGATCTTACCAAATTTTTTTTGTAGCGATCACAAAAAAATTTTGCTATCCCAAATAAAGTTTTGCTGTGACTACAAAAAAATTTTGTAACAACTAGAAAATTATTTTGTGAGGACTATATTGACAAAAAAAATTTTTGTAGCCACCACAAAACAGTTTTTTTCTGTGTGGCATAACGTTGTTCAATGACATTTTATATGCAAAATGTGGCAACATAGCACTGCAGTTAGTCCTCTCTTGCGCTCCACATGTAACTTACTTATATTTCTACTACTGTTCTGACCGGCGTATTATGGTCCAGGATAAAATCCTGAGCAGGTCAAACACAATTCTACATTTACTTGACGTAAGATAAATAAAATAATACGTGGACATGGAGCGCAAGAGGGAACTATTTCCGTTCAGTGTTGCCACATTGCGCACGTAAAATTTCGTCTTACAACATTTTGCCACTTACATTTTCGTTTCCAGTTTAGCCCAAAATTCGTGTGGTTTGATTATTATGCGTTTGTTCTCTGTGTGTGGGATTTCTAAATAAATGGAAAACATTAACGTAAAGATTAGGGTGTAAATAAACGGTTATGAAGTTCTGAACTCAAAGATTAATAAGACACTGGTGGGATTCAATCATAACGTGACTTAGGTTTGAATACTGAAAGCAGTGTTAGTGTCTATAAAAGTAAAAATAATTAGTACTGTACAGGTAATGAATTATAGCAGATCATAGACGATATGATATACTTGTCTGTGTCTGAATCTATATTATTTTGGTATGAATAAATATGGACGTTACGCACAATTCCAGAATTTAAATAACTGAAGGTCGCAAAGGAAATACTCGAAAATTATAACTTCACACGTGGAAGAGTTCGTGAATTTATTTCAAAAGCTGCTTCCATTTTCTGTTTCTATTTATACAAATATTAATACAATCAATATAAACTATGTTGCATTAATCCCGCTAGAAAACAAACAGTGGAGTTCTTAAGTCAGTAATGCCCAAACTCGTCATATAGTTTCTTCAGACCAACTTATAAATAAAAGTATTTTACATTATTATCTAGGAAAACTATTTCTCATGTAGTAAATTTGTGCGTTAATTATAGAATATATATATATATATATATATATATATAGAGAGAGAGAGAGAGAGAGAGAGAGAGAGAGAGAGAGAGTGAGAAAGAGTGAGAGAGCAGGGAAGTGGAAATTGCAGCATTTGTACTGAACATGTTTCATAGGTATAGCAACGATTTTGTCGCGATAAGATTCTTACACTATTTTGTTTAAGGGGCCTCTCTAGATAGGCTGCGTTTGTATGTGTGAGGCAGGAGCGGTGAGGTTGCCGTAAACTGACGTACATTATGCATTATTGCCTCTCCGTGCAAGCCCCTTAGCTGGCGTGCAATGTGCTTTACTATTATCCTTTTCCCTATGCGACTTTAAGCGGTGACCACCTTATTTTACGGCCAGCATAGTTCAAAGTCTAACGCTTGTTTGTATAGTTGTGTTTTTCGAATCCGGTTGTTATATTTCCATATAAGGCACTTTGGAAAACCCACTTTTGGCCTTTTTGAGGTGCCCGAAAATTATGTTTCTAATAAAAGTGCCGAATTTTTTAAACTATAGCGACATAGTTTAAAGTGTGTGTTGTTTTCGTAGATATACAAATATTATTAGCGTTAAATAGTTTCGTAAAAGAATAGTCGTAACTCGATTCAACGCATTTGAAGCGCAGGTAGAGAGGCCCCTTAATGCCTCACGCGTACATCAACAGCTCTGCTTCGTAGTTATTGGCATCGTGTCTGTTCAGGCGCGACTCTCATTTGACTATACCAATCTAAAGGTGTTTATTGTGACACCATTCGTCTGGGATTAGTCGGCAGAACCTTCGAGACAAGTGATATCTAAGGCCCTGTAGTTTTCGCGAAACGATTTTTGCCCCACTTTGTTTCAGTGCCTCACGTACACACCTGCAGTTCAACTTCATGACTGTTGACACAGTGTTTTTGAGCAGAGTCATTATTAGAGATATGCAAAATTCGCGTTATTTTCTGTCAGCTGACTAGGGCCCGGTAGTTTTCGCGACATTGCGTGCTGTACAAATCCTACGCAAATTTATTACGTTTAGAGTAACAGGTCAATCCTGATTGAACTAGGAGTGGACTGAAGAATCTTGATTCAAATTTCACTTCAAACTCATTTCTATACCGGACTGAACTTGTAGTGGAGTGAGCAGTCGAGTACATTCGGCGAGGTGGACTGGACTGTAGAATCCGTGCTGAAACATTTACTTTAAAACACTCATCGGACTGAACTGAACGGAGACGAAGTGATCGCCATATTTAATTGTTTCCTTGGTTATGTAAAAGATTAGAATCGTCCTGTACTAGCTTAATAAAACCGTTTAATGTTACAAAAATACTGGGAAGTGCCAAATGAATAAAAATAACTATTCTGATAAATAAATTGAAACAAATTATGTAACAAATTTTCGCCTCTCTCACTGAAAAAAAGAGTATAGTTGCAGGTACCATACTTCTGTTAAAATATGGACAGTAAAACAGTTTGGTTGTTGGTCCTACTCTGGACAGTTCTTTCAACAATCTGTTTTGTATAAGTTACCATCTGGTTTGTAAAAGCAATAAGGTTCTTAGTATCTTCAACAAAACAGATTGTTGAAAAAACTGTCCAGAGTAGTACCAACAACCAAACTGATTTGTTGTCCCTATTTTAACAAAAGTATGGTACCTGCAACTATATATATTTTTTTTAGTGTTCTTTTTAACAGCCATTTGTTCTGTAGTTCAATGTTTCGCAAAGAGATGTCTCTAAGACATGGATTGAGTCCATGTTTGCGTGTCAATCTGGATTGAAAATTTTACTATAAACACATTTCAGTCCACTTTCGCTTTAGGTTTGCTCCATTTTCAATACAGTCCAAATTTAGTCCAGTCCGGAATTTTACTAAAAAAGCTTTAATTGTCTTACATGCACGCGTTCACCCTGCCGTTCTCCGTAGTGGCTATAAGCTACAACTTTAACCACAAATAATTTTAATAAAATAAACAATACTTTTCCGCAGATACGTTTGTAAGGGATATTTATCAAACTTACCTTCTCTCTACCTCACACACACACATACAAAATGTCTGAGTGTCTTAATTAGACAACGTACCACTGTCGCCGTCTTCCGTGCTTGTCGATCATATCAACAACAGCCTACGACTTTACACGTGCGACCTATCGAGTTGACAGTCGCAAGATATCGCGCACGATCCTCCTCTCCGTGGCCACCAGGTGCCGTCGAAGACCGCCAGGGACAGAGAAAAGAGAGACGGCAGACAAAGAAAGAGGAAGAGTTTTCTTCCCGTGACGATATTTCAATGGCAGACGCGGAGCTCTGCGCCGAATATTAAGAGAAAAAAAAGACAGCTCTGTTCTTGTGCCAGGCGAGGGGATGGGGGGAGGTTGTACGCGATCTGAGTGCGAGCGGCTTAAGACTTCCTGCGCGGGCCGGATGTGGTCCTGACAGACGACCCGGAGGAGAATAAATAGTCCTGGCCTGGCCGCATGTCGTGTGCCCTTATTGGCCATGTTCCTGTTATTGCGCGAACTGTCGCCACTCGTGACTTTTAACTGAAGACTGGAAGGTCAGATGTCTGGAAGACCGCACAAACTCAGATATACATTAATATTTAGGAATGCAGTGTATTTGACTTCCATTATTAAAATTTTTCTTACGTTCAGGCGCCAGCCTACTGGCCGAGTGTTTGTGAGAGCGAGGCACGGCCCCAAGGACGATATTGACCGGCTCATCTGGTACGCTATCGCCTCTAGTGCAAGACACTGAAAGGGCGTGCAGTGGTATCGTAGATCGCTTGCCTTTGACTGACACATTCAGTGGTGAGACCCATCTTTTTAATAGGTGAAATATTTTAAGCAACGTCCGAAGTATGTTTCTTGATTAGTTTCACACTAATCCAGTGGGTATTTTTTTTCTTCAGATATGACCGATTTAAAAAGATGATTTTAGCCATTTCGAGGGGCTCCGAAATGATTTTTCTAATTGGCGTGATGTTTTGTAACTACGTCATTTCCGTTGCCGTTTGATGCGTGTGTTCTTTTCGAACATCGACACAACACGGGCGCAAGTGAAAGAACGTAATTACAAACACACTGCAACGCACTTTTGGGCCGTGCTCTCTTGTTTATACTGATTTTGCGATAATTATTTTGTAAAGATTAAACGAGACCAGATATAAAGAATCTGTTGGACAGTTTTCTTTAAAATGGGTTTTTGCCGTGATAACTATTTCTTCTAAACAAAGAGTTGTACGGTTTCGACTAAAAGGTAAATTAACCACAACTGCGTTAATTACATATATTTCTATACCAATAGTATTTACGGCCTTGAAAAAATATGTCAATATGGAGAAGAATTTTAAACAAAACTGTCAAACAGATTTTTTAGATATGTTCTCGTTTAGGAGTGAAAATGTAATATCGCTAAGAAGCTAGATACAAGAGAGCACGGAATAAGCTCATGGAAGGCGACGTCCATATAGCAAAGCCTAGTGCACACGATAATTTTCTTGTACATGTAAGGGGCCGCGGTGATCAGACCTCTCGCCTCCCACCAAGGCGATCCGGGTTCGATTCCCGGCGGGGTCGGTCCCAGGATCTTCGCATGTGGAAATCATGCCAGACGATACCGTTGGTCGGCGGGTTTTTCTCGGGGATCTCCCGTTTCCGCCGCCCATTCATTCGCTGCTCCATTCTCACGTCATGTCACCCCTCACCAGCGCTAAAGACCTCGATGTTGAGCGCTGACCAAAATCTCTCTCTCACTCTTCACTCACTTGTACATGGAAGTGAGCATCGAAGGTTTCAGGAAAGCGAGCAAACACTAACTAGATTATTTCACACGACCTACTTCCTTGAAGTGGAACGTATAGGGTACACCATTTTGAATGCAGGTCTTTAAGCTGCGTTATGATGCATTGGGGGCTTACCTGTGCAAAATGTTTTGAGTCTGAAGAAAAAATAAATTATTAAATGTTAAAATAAAAATATTGTCGGCTGTAGATAATAATCTAGACTGAGTTACAGGTAGCACAATCCAGTAATTTTTCCTCAATTGCTTATTTTGTCCTGCTAGACAATATTTACTTCTAAATACTTCGTCTGTGTAAGCTATTTTGTTCATTTACAGTTGCGCGTGCATACAAATAGTTTTCTTTTCGATTTGTACAAGAAAAGTAACGAAAAAGTAGAACTGTGACTGGTTTACAAGTTCTTATGTGCTAGCCATTAGTATGCTCGGTGAACGTTATGCACGACTCAAGTTTGCTACATGTCGAGGTGAACAAGAAGGTTCTCCACCTTATTGCACAGATAAGATGCCTGTGTGTTCTGGGTTTAAGACTCTGTGGTTTATTTTAAGTTAGCATCCATAAATATGTGTCCACTAGTCTAGCCTGTATAAAATCCCGGAGTATATAGAGACTGACGCCAATTGAAATTAAGTAATCCCAGCTGAATTTAATGTCTAGTGAATCAATGACGTAATCTCACGTATAGTGTTTATAAATACTCCGAAACCGTGTTTGTTATTAAATGTGATTTTGTTTCCTTTGCTTTTTTGAGTATATAATTTCTGTATGAAAACATCAGTCTGCTTATTCAAAAGAAACTGTAATTTGAAATAATATGTAAAATTCATTTTCAAGCATTTTCCTTTCCCTAGCAAGTTGACGCAGTGGAACGTAAAACCCTGAATACTTATTCGGGTAAGACCCTCGAGCGATTCCCAGTACAAACATCCTGACTTTGTATTGATACGGTTTTCTGAAAATTCTACGGTTGAATGCCGCTGATAGTTTCTAAGACTACAGCCAATTTATTGATAGTTTTTGCTGCCTTTTCGAGCCAATGGATATGTTTCTAATGACTACTGTCGACGAAACGTTAAGTCGTTTACCTACTTTCTAGCGCTTTGATGAGAATAACGATCATGTTTCGTAAACACCAGAGTGATCGCGAAAACGGACTGAACTGTAAACATTCACCAGTTATATTACTGTACGTTAAAAACCGGTCGTGATGGATCGTGTTGCTGGCACACTAGTGGTCCTTGGGTGCAGCTAGAAATATCGGGATTCTGGGAAGAGTTAACTTTTAGAGGGGTAGCCTACTTCTGCGCGGTCAGGAACTCATCTTGTATGAATATTCGTATGCCTGGACTTGGTTTTAATTGTATCCTTCTGTCTTAGGTAATATAAGATTTATAGTTACAATACAGTTTTCAAATGATGTTTCGGCGAGACTATTTCTGGTAGTAAACATGTTTGTACTCTTGTTAGTATAGGTCTAATAGGTATTAATATAATATTACCATCGCTCTTTAAATTGTTATGTAGTATATGAATAATTAGTTACATGGCAGTTGCAGTGTAAGAGAAGGCAATTTACATTAACTTGCGCTTAATAAAGACGATTTCGTTATATTATAAGAATATTGACGAAATTGTAAAAGTATACATTTTTTTTAAACAATGATAAGACCTGACGAATTAAAAATTTAATTAAATAATATTTAATGTAAAAACAAAATGGAACTTAGGTGCTTCGTCACATTTCCTTATTTGTAATTTTTACTGTAACAAAATATTTTAAAATTAAAATAAGTAGTCAGATATATTACTTGACATAGGTATGAGCTGAGTTTATACTTTATCTATGTATGTCCCACGAAATTCTTATTTGTTTTCTTATAAAAGGTTGTATTATTTTGTATCTTCTTTATAAGAATGCGGTTTAAAAAAATTAAAAGAGAAAAAAGTTTTCAGCGTAAAAAATTATTTCTAGTTCGTAATACATAGAACATAATTAAAACCCAATGAGTCACTCAAACAGAATTTGTAGTTACCTTACTAGAAGTCCGTTGAGTAGCTCATTTACGCCACGTGTTTCCTCTAAGATTTAGTCACCACTGTGTGCTGTGTTTGCAACACTGCTAACCTGTCGGCCGCGCTAGGCTTGGCTCGTTATACGCTCGCCAATTTATCAATAACCTGATGAGCCAAACGAGCTCCATTTACGTACACAGCGTCGCCGGAAATTGAATTTGCGTTTCGCGCCCGCAGTTGGCTGAAGAAGCGGTCATATACCTGCGCCCGACGGAGAGGCGCATAAAACAATGGAAATCTGCACGTTTTTGAAAGTCAATGTGGAGAAACTACAAAACAAACGTAGATAATGATACTAGCCATCTTTTATAGCTAACATTTACCTAGAATAATGCATTTGTTAAGAGCCCTATACAGCTGACGTATGAACTTCGTTGCAGCGTGTTAGAGAATTTTTTTTTGTTTTAAATACTACTAAGGGAACCCCCTTGTTATGCTGCGTTTGTGTGTGTGTGTGTGTGTGTGTGTGTGTGTGTGTGTGAGGCAGGAGCGGTAAGGTTTCCGTTGACTGACGTATGTAATGTATTATCGCCTCTCGGTGCAAGCCACTCAGCGGGCGTGCAGTGCTTGACTGTTATTCTTTTCCCCAATGGGACTTTAAGGTTGTTCAAGTGGGGAAAAAACATAATTTTATATTTGTATGAAATAGTGTTAGTTTTGTACACATTACTTGAGAGTGCATATACCTCTAACAGAAAAAAATTAGCTCATCTAGTTTTCCCGTAATGGCACTTCAAAGTCAAAATTTGCTTATTTTTACTTCATACAAAACTTGAAAACCAGTTAACATAAAGAAATGAAAAAAATCATATCAAA
>PNEQ01050944.1:0-12614 GCA_003012365.1 Medauroidea extradentata
AAAATTCCTTGACTATATTTATATTGAATTTTGAAAAGGTGAATTTAAATTAACATGTCCCCAATTACTAGGTTATTGAATTCTGTTGCATCACACCGGACACCTGACAAACTCACCCTGAAAATGGCATATAGCCTGTTAAGAAAGATTTACATAATATAAATTTAAATAAAAAAATAAAAACACCTTTTAAAGATTTGACCAAGATGGGGAAGTGGCTGAACACTTCACACTGCAGACTGGTGAACCTCACTTCTTGTGTTGGGAAAGAGTTACGTTGGTTTCTCAGGTAGGAAATGGAACAGATAAAATGGCTAGATGAGAGAAAGCACAGGTTTAGGAGGGGGTACTCTTGCGAGAGACAGCTGGCATGTTTGTTGGAAAGGCAGATGGAAGAAGTCCGATAGATGCTTGTTTCATTGACTTATAGAAAGAATTTGACAAGATGCAGCACAACTTCCTAATGGGTAAGGTGGAAAGATTGCTAGGGGAGTGGTGAGACTTCCTCGCAGATAGACGGCAGAGGGTAAGGATGGGTAAAGTGCACTCGGAGGAGGGGAAAGTGCCTCTGGGATGCCACAGGGAAGCGTTGTGGGCCTGCTATTAATCATTATAATGGTGAATGATATAGGCACAGAAGTAGTGTGAGGCTTTAGGATGTTTGTGGATGAATGTGTCTTGTATTGGGGAAGCTACAGGAAGATCCAAGAACGTTTGAAAGATGGACAGTAATTAATGGGATGAGGATCAAAATGGATAAAACCAAAATTGTTAGGTTCGCCAAGAGGAAGAGGGTGAGTAAGATGGAATACCAGCGGGGAGAAGAGGTGATACGGGAAGCCACCTGGGAGTTTTTTTTTTTTTCTTTGCAGGAGGACTTGGGCTGGAAGAAGCAGGTGACCAGAGTGGTAAGGAAGGGTAGGCAGGCCCAGGGACTGCTGGGGAGGGTGCTTAGAAGGGGTAGTAGCACATTGAAAGAGAGGGCATACACCACTATGGTATGTCCAGTGTTGGTATATGCGGCTGCGGTATGGGATCCATACCATGAAGTAGAGGAAAGGAAGATCGAAGGGCGGCAAAGTGGGTAAAGGGAAAAAGTTACAGAGGACAAGGAGAGAATGGGGAAAGAGGTCAGCCCTCTTAGACGATAGCGGATCTTGGGTGTGGAACCTTGAAGGAACGGGGGCAGGTAGGGGGCTGGTGAAAGTGTAGCAGGAGCTCCATGGGCTGGGGCAGTTGGGGAAAAATTGGAAAGAGAGCACTACAGGGGACAAAGGGACAGCTGTAGCAAGGTCCACAGGGAGAGAAGGAGAACGGTGGGAGGAACACACTCTTTGCTGATCAGGACCGTAAGCAAGTGGAATGAGTTGCGGGAAGCATGTGATATGGCAGCAGAGAGTGTTGAAGTGTTTAGGAGAAGGAGGGAGGAAAGCTGAATAGAGAAAACTCTGCCACAGGGCGGTAGCTGGACTGCGGAACTATTATCATTATTATTATAGTATTTTTATTAAAATACACTTAGTGTCTGTAGCAATGCTGGATGTATTTTATGTAATGTTCAAAAATAGGATGTGTTGTCTTAAGGGCAATTTTCATCACCATTTTTTTTATTTTTTATTTGTACCAGATATTTTTTTTTTCTTATTTTAGACACAAAATGTGACTAAATTTGGCTCTTCTGAAATTTTTTTATCTCTCATAGTTTTCGCGTAATGGCTTGTTAAAGTCATATTTTTGCATGTTTCCGTTTTAACGACCACACTAAAACCAACTGATATACCAAACTCAAAAAAATCACAGTGGATAAAGACATTGTAGGCTACAATGCCGTGCTCATAAAAATAAAGAATAAAAATTATTTGTATTTAAAAAAAAAAATTCCTGAATTTTTTTCATATTTGTTTTCTTAGTTTCAGAATTTTAAAAAATACTAATATTTTTATTCTTTATTCTTAGGAGCATTACATTGTCGCCTGCAATGTCTTTATCCACTGTGATTTTTTTGAGTTTGGTATATCAGTTGGTTTTAGTGTTAGTCGTTAAAACGGAAACATGCAAAATATGACTTTAACAAGCCATTACGCGAAAACTATGAGAGATAAAAAAATTTCATAAGAGCCAAATTTAGTCACATTTTGTGTCTAAAATAAGAAAAAAAATATCTGGTGCAAATAAAAAATATAAAAAATTGTTATGAAAATTTCGGTAGACCGCGTCTATAAAGCGTATATATGGTTTAGAGGTGTGAGGGTGTTCAAAAAGTGTATTATTAAAACAATGTAGTATTTGTACAGCTTGTATTGAGCGTGAAATTTTTGTTACCTGCTGTAAGTAATTTTTTTTTTACAAATACATATTTTGTGGCAGTGATTTTTTACTTCCAGATGGTTTTGTCCATTTTTTGATACTTAGCATTCTTTGCTGTTGTATAATGGAACATTTAATTGAACTCTGTAGTTTAATATGATATTGTATTTTAAAAATGTGTCTCTTGGGTTATGTACTTTCAGGAAAATGAAAAGGTAAATAAATAAATATTTACATAAATTGATTTGTTGGTGGTTGATATTGAATCCTTTAGACCTACCCTATATGAATTATTCAATAAGTAATAAATGGTTGCTGCAATTGTCGGTTACCAGATGTAGATTTATTTACATAAATATATTAATTCCAAAACACTACACAGATATTCATAGAAATAGGTTTGTATTTCTGGAACTCTTTCATTCCTCTTATTAGCCCCGAAGTGCCACGACAAATACTTAATGGCATGGAAACAAATTGGCTTACACTTTGTAAAATGTTTTTCAATAAAATATGTATTGTTAGCATTTGGAGTATAAGTGCAGATGTTTGAGTGTTTACCGTCGTGGTCTTAATACTTATGAGATAGATATGGAGCAGTGGTAGAATGCAAGGCCAGAGGTAATGAAAATACCCTGAGAAAATTCAGAAGCCTATATCGAAAAATTGAGAATGACCCCAACAGGAATTGAAAGAGGATCACCAGGGTGGGAGGCGAGTGCTCACTACCACACAATCACCCTCCCAACGAATTTTGCCTAAATTGTTTGGTACCAGGCAGTAATAGCAAATGTGAGAAACCATTCAAAACCTTGACTATGCATTGTACAGTCGGGCAAGGTCACCCTCATATGTGTAAGAGTATCCGCTTCTCGCCAAGATTTTCTAGTTTAGATTCCTGGCATGGTCAATTTCCCCCCCCCCCCCCTCAAATTACTGCATGGTGGCAAGTGTGGTGTGATTCTCCTGGTGGGCAGGTTTTCTCAGTTCTCTCACATTTTATTGCACTCTTGTATTCAGATGATGCTCCACGTCCCACCCCTCATTGGTTTGGGAAGCCGGAATCAAAATAAAAAATGGGCAGTTGATCGTGAAATAGGGATGTAAACATATAAAAAAACTCGCCAGGAATATTAACTAGTATTCATTGATTGCTGCACAGCTCTGATTCTACGAGTGTACAGCACAAAAAGCCACACAGATAATACACTTTTTTTTAATTCCAAGAATGTGTGTCTAAATGCCAAGGGTTCCTAAGCCTACATAACTTTCTTTGCCATCATTTTAGCAGTGATATTTTTTAAACTGCAGTCTTTCTTTGCTATTATTACTGCATGTTTGTAGATTTTTTAATTTTTAACCCTAGGCCTACATTCATTCTCATAAAAACCAAGTAGGGTACCGGTAGCTAAATATACTGGGGATTAAAGCTATTGGTCTCGTAAATTTGAAGAAAACTATTCTAGTAGTGCAGCACTAGAGACAAAGGTCTATAATTGCCATCAGCAAACAATCCAAGAACCTCACAAATAATAAGTTTACAACTTTGATAATACAAGCAAGTTGCAGGTCATAAATTTATGCTGATTTAATGAAAACTAGCTCACAAAACACCTATACGGAAGAAACGTATTTATAAAATAACCTTTTGTTGTACATTTTGTCAATGTAATATAATGTTGTGCAACCTAACATAAATGGTACACACACAAATCGCTTTACAATTATGCAGCGAGTTTTGCTACTCAATTAATTTCCAAAGTCATTTATTTGCTTGTTTCCCTTGATGTCCTCCAAGCGCTTGCAAGAGAGTAATCCTCAATATTTCCGCATGCATAGGTTCTGTCAGAACAAATGCAATGCACACCAACGGTGACAGATATATTATGAGTCTATTTAATATTTAAAAGCCATATTGCTTAAAAGTTATGTATGTACTCAACCAATATTACAAAATTAAATCTGGTATTTATTTCTACTGATCTATCGGGGAAATCACGTTTTTTTTAGTTGTAACAATCTCGTACGTGCCATTAGTTATACATTGATTTTTGAATTCCCACCACTAGTAATCAACATCTCATGCGAGGAGCGCTAGTGTCGGCGGTTGCCAGGATTTCCCATGAAAAACGGCAGGAGTGTCCGGTATTCCTATTTACAGTATTTGGTTCGAGGTCTACCGGTAGATAGCAGCAGCATGGAAGAACCCAAGTAGTTCCAGAAGTCACGGTAGGTAGCAGAACACAATAAAATATATCAAGTATCTAAATATCGTAAAGCCTCGCAGATATTGTTTGCAATTCAGTTCCCATCAATATATACTGCAAATGCGTACAATTAGGAGATATTCCAAGTTTGAGTTAATGTTCGTAGTTAGTAAAAATGTGTTTTTAAATATGTAAGCGTGGTTACGACCAATCACATAGAAACTAACCATTGCACTTCTCACATTTTTATTTACGTTTAATATTTTATGTATCCTATTTCTAGATCAAGAACGTAGAGTAAGTCACAAAGTTTATAAAATAAGAATTATTTATTACGCGAGAGGCAAACAATCGAGCAGAATCGTCGAAAAAAATAAGTTCAGCTTTTGGAAGCGTCTTACGAAAATGGTTTTCAGAGTAAAATCTAACGTGAATACGCTAGTGATTATTTTAACTATTATTAACACGTTAAGTACGGTATTGAAAACGACTAATATTTAGTGTGAATCTCACGCCACAATCGCACTTCAGTAGATATTCTCTCAGGCGAGATCTGAGAAACAATTAGGCTATAAATGCGGCCCTGAAATGGTGCAAACCATTAGCTACACGTATTTGTATAAAACGCATATTCTGTAACACAATTCACCACCACGATAAATATCCACCGTATTACACGCTTAAAGGCTTCAACACGAACGTGTTGTGGCTGCAAGTCGTTTTGTAACTCCTAAAGTAATATACAGACACCATAAACAACGTAACTGGCCTTGCCTCGACTAGGAAAACGTGACTTCCCACAAAGTGAATTTCGCCTAGTGACGTCAAGCCAATCACAGAGCGTTCTCATCCCGTTTGAAAATGTCTGAATTTCTTACATTTACGGCGACGTTTTTTTACATGTTAGATGTTGTTGTAAGTCTCGGCATTAAGTTTACATGTTATTTAGCAATAAATCTAAATGCTGGTAAGGTTTTTAGTTAAATACCCGACACACACTTGTTCCCCATTCCGATTTGATAATTCATGGTTTATTTTAACAAAGCAGAACTAGAAGTATATAAGGGAGATTATTCTTGTATGGAACTGGTATGTTTAAACCTTGAAACAAACATGGTTGCTATGTGTTTAGACGTTCTAGTTATACTTAGTAAATAATTATAAAGTCAATTATTTGCTTACTTCTCTTTCATGATTTTAATAAAAACAATGTTCCTTTATTATTTGAGGTTTATAAGATGATTTCTGAGCCAATATTTTGCAATGGTCATGAATTCCCATAGAACCACGAGTAACATGTACTATCGACTTACTATCATTACGCTAACATTTTTTAACATATATTGCATCTGTATTTGAAATACCGCTCAACATTTTGCTTGTTTTAACAATTCATGAAACTATATTTTTTATTTATTCTGTTACATTGATTAAATTAAAACAGTATCTCTGGTAATTTATAAACTGTGAGGATTTTTCTCACTAATTGTAAACAAACAACATGCATTTTCAAAGAAAATATAGTATAGTGTAAGTGTAATTCACAATCTCTATAAAATAATTTTCTTTTACAGATTATGTGTACCACTTAAAACGAAAGGGCGCTATACAATAACTCATGGAAACGGATACAGTGTTGCCAAACATTTTTGTAACTAATTACAATACTGTGAGTGGCTAGTTACCACTGAACCTGGTTTAAAATTGTCTGTGAATACTAATAAAAAAGTTAGTAACACTTTAAAAAAGCAGATTTTTTTTTTATTTCAAGATAGTCCTTTGAAAAAACGAGAAAATGGAAGTGTTGATATTAAAATGTAATAGCTAAAAATGCTTTCGAAGTATGTGTATTGAAATCCTGATCCCGCCATTCTTATTTCTGTTTCCTGTAGTTTCCGTAAATTGCACAGGCTTTCTACACAAAAACTATACCCACCCTTGGCATTGTTTTACAAGAACCTATAAGTTACCAAGTTACTGAAATATTATGAGATAAAAATTATGTAATTAATTTTGGAAATTTTGTTCCTGGATTAAAAATACTTTAATAGAATTACTGGAACATTCGAGTTTTTTAAATACGGTGTTTGGTTAACAGTAAAATATAGCTAGACATTAACATTTGCAACCTAGAAGATTACATTTCCTAGTTACATTGGGTTTTAGAATAATGAGTAATTTTGGACGGTTTAAGTGTGGGATTTATGACATGATAAAGCAAGAAGCGACAGTAACTAATAATTGTAGACTCATTCTGTGACCACAGCTATAGTTGAACATTGTGCAAAGCTGTGAGAAATAAGTAATTGACATTTTAGTTGTGGCGGGTAACTTCTTATTTAATTTAAGTTCCCACTCACAGTTTATTATGCTTCATTAATATCGTTTTCGACACAAGAAAAACACAAGTGCAAAGTTTACCTTTACATTAGGCCTACTTCCTAGCAGGGTCTTTACACAAATAAATAAAGGTACCAACGCTATTAGTTTGTTGCAAATTGTAATTATTTTGTTCAGACGAAAAAATAGTTACATACACGAATTGTACATTACAATTCCCGCACTCAAGCAAGATCGCTGGCGAAACTTCCCGAGGTTCAGGCTGTAGTCACTCATTCCCGGGTATTTTAGGCTTCAAAACAAATGCCTCCCGCAACTCCGAAAAGAAAAACAAACTTACTTTTCTTTCACTGAAAAATAATGTGCCCACAAAACTTATTTCCACATTTTACATGCCACGTGGTCGGCAAACATCGTCCCACCGCGCGGGAGTGCCCGGCCTGCACAACCTACCACCTTCACAACCTCCAAGCAAATAGACCACAGCCAGGCCCGCGCATCCTCTCGCCAACGATATTTTACAGATCCCTCCGCCACACTCCAATATCTTCTACTTATATCCAACGCAAGAAAACGTTACATATAGAAATATTGTCGGCTGAAGAAACCATTCCACGGACAATAATTAAATAAGAAAATTAATCGTAACTGATAGAATAAGCTATAAAGGATTTTTAGAAATACATAAATATAGTTCCACATTCTCATTGTATGAATACTGTTACTTTCAACTTGTACACTGCAGCCCATTTACACATTGACAATGTTTATAACAAGATATTAAATAAAGAAAAATGAAAATTCAAGTAAAGGTTAGGAACACAACCATTTCACATAGTGAACACTTTCTGTAGAGCAACATTTTTAATCTGAAGTGCAAGCAATGTCTTTAAATGGGCATTTCAATTTCTTTTCCACCCCTTCTCTGTTTTACCCTATTTTATAACTGCAAAATATAAAACCCAGAATAAAAATCTGTAAACATTTAGGAATAAGGAAGTAAGTATCTCCCGATTTAAGAAAGCGAGAACCTGTTCAATATCTTTTGTCTCAACGTGACAGAAAATAATGTAAAATGATATAATCCCCGGGCAAAAGAGAGATAGAGAATTTGTTACTACGCCGCTGCTAAAGAAGTAAACGCCATTTTTTCTAAAAATGTGTTATGGAACCTATGTAATTGATAGCTAAAAAGTCCTCAAATGCAAATGAAAACTTCGGCTAGCTCAACGTTGTTTACAATGGAAATGTTGCGCTACCAAAGAAAATGTATATGTATAATAAAGAATATAATGTATATACATCATATATACAATATTGCAGGCAATAAACTAGAGTAACCAACTAGTAGCAAACACTTAAGTTCAACATTTCAAACCCACCGGTGATCGTATTAATGATGACTCAGAACCATAATATGAAATGAAGGATTACTTTAGCATAGGAAACGAAAAGATGCCGAAATAAAATTGCTTACAAGTAAAAATTTCACTCAAATACTCTAATTCCCCGTAGCGAAAACTGGGATGACCTCATCGAAATCAAATCAAGCGCACATTGCAGTAATCTGGAAGTGAATAATCATTAACTACTTCGGTCTTCATCGCCTATCAGTAGAACATTTCTTTACTTTCGTGACGCATTAGGAAACAAATATATATACTGTATTAAAACCAAAAATAATTGTATATTTGTCTTTTTTAAGTCTTTACTAAATAAATTGAGGGGATGCGAGTTAATTCCTACCTGATCTCTGTTACTTTAGGGACGTATAGGATATCTTAACTTCATTAATAATATTGTTGTAAAACATACAAAAATGTAACTTACTTGCTTTAAATAACTAGTTTCCTTCATTTAATTTTCTTGCCTTCCCATTGCGGTGACGGTTAGAACACAGAGGACATAAAGTAGTGGGATGACACTCCCATGAATTGAGCGGATTTGACTGTGGGTGTGGCCATGGGTAGTTTCATGTATTGTTTTTATGTATTATATCTTTGAGGCATTTATTTATTGATCGTGATAAATATTTCGGTTTATTGCATTTTTTTTTTTTAAATTAAGAGTAGAACAGTGACACTACCAAAATTTCAAGGCTTAATTCTTATAAATTTTCATGATGTACAAAATTTGTAGCATCATTCCTTCAAACAAAATTGTACTACTTCCATATCTAATAAATAAACTATTGAACACACTATGGCGATTGGCACGGAAAAAGTCGAATTTAAAACCTGACGATTATTATTTTCTTGTCATGACAAAATAAGTATTAAAAGTAAGATACGTGACATTAAAAAACGGCAAAAGTAATGTACACTGCGAAAAACATTAAATGTTAGTAACGCATCATAGAAATAATAGAGCGCGTTTTGCACAGCACACGAACATAAGGTAAGATTTAATTTCTTGAAATATCTTTGGCATAACTCTTCAACACACAATAACGACGAGTAAAAATTGCGTGAAATCAGAATATTAACGGAGAAGGGAAGTAATAACAAGCTAACAACTATGTAACGTAACATTGTGGGAAAGCCACCTAATAGTTCACGATATATTTTCGTTTAGTCCCACATAACTATTTTAAAACATGTAAATGTATAAAATTTTATTATAAATATATTGCGCGCTTCGTTAGTGTAAAATTTCTAAATAATTGTATTGTATAATCTGGTGTTAATGCTGGCAACGACTCTTCGACCAAAATAATTAGTGATTCAAAGTGCTCTATAAAGTGTCAGGCCCCTGGGTCAGAATACATTACATTTGCATCACTCATCTCGCCGCGAGCAGCACTCAACCGACTACTGCGCCGACTTACTGCGCATCCACGCTGCTGCCTCGCGTGGAGCCATCACCCTTCCATGCAGGCACGTCCAGCGAAGTGAGGGCACCACACCACAGAGGCATCTTTGTTGCTATGCAGACGTACAGGAATACGGTTTTCTCCTTGGAATTTAAAGCGACGACATATTGTTCTTTTCACGTAAAAAGCTTAATCAAAGCGTAACCTGCTTCCAAGTGTGATTTAAAATTAACTCCTGCCAGGTTATATAAAGGAAAGTTTACAACGGAAACCCCTATTTTCGACGTTTTCGTACGTATATTTTTGCACTTTTGAAAAAATTGAAATTCAGGCCATGTACCTTTGGATGTTGAGTGAACCTTAAATGTTTTTAATATGAAAACCCATGATGGATTAACCGAATAGTTTTCTAAAAAAAAAAAAAAAAAACATCCCGAGTGCCGACATGCTGATTTCGCGGACCACTAGGCGGCCGCCTTGAAATGTTTACTTGGACTACTTTACACACATAATCTTAAACATTCAGTTTACACATAATCCTCTAAGTACTTAGGTTTTTTTTACATCCACTACACACTTTCTGAGTTAGAGGCAAAGGTACTACGGTATTGTCACTATACAAACATTGAGTACTCTGTCCAGTTACACCTAGAGTGTTCTCTCTAATTCCTATATTTGTCTGTGTATTTTCTATTTGCTGTTCTCCATCATCATCTGAAACTTATGCATCAGTACCTGACTCCTCTAAATCAGCTTTCCCCCACAACACATTCTGTTTTTTAAAAACTGTCTACTCACCAACTTTGTATAGATGCTGCCTATTTCTTCTAACTACCTTACCATTTTCTGTTGCTGCTAAATATGACCTAGGTGCTACATTATACTTCTCCAGTATGTGCCCTTTCTGTAGCAGTCTTCTACCCACATCTGAGTCCTCAATAAACACTACATCCCCATCCTGTAATACAGGTAAAGTTTTGGTGTTCCTGCCATAATACATGTTTGCTATTTTGTTCCTCCTTTTAAATTCCTGAACAATTTTATCTTTTTCATGTAGGTTACGTTTAATTCCCTGCAAATTAAGCCTACTCCTTACATCCCTATTAAACATCAGCTCTGCCAGAGATGGTACAATACTAGACAAAGGGGTATTTCTAAACTCAAGCAAAGCTCAATCCCTGTCTTTCTGAGCTACAGTAATTCTTTTCAGCATTCTTTTTAGTGTTTGAATTTGCAGCTCTACCATCCCATTAAAAGTTGGATAGTTTAGACTTGATGTGATGTGTTTAAAACTCCAGTCTTTTACAAATCCTCTAAAGTATTTATTATTAAACTGGGGTCCATTGTCAGAATAAATTATTGCTGGCATTTCAGTTATTACTTTCACTTTGTTTTTGTCCGGTTTAATTCCTTGATCAGTCAGTGTATGCCCTACATATGTAACTTCTTTAGCTCCAAACTTATATTACATTTTATTAAAACGTACTCCCTTTAGTTTAGCTGTAGCTGGAACTGCCTTTAGTTTAGATACAGCTAGAACTTTCTCTACTCTCCTATCATGTTCTTCTACTGTTGTACCCCAAACAATGAAAGTCATCAAGTATACAGTTGTACACCTTCCAATTCTCCAAAAATGTCAACAAAACATCTCTCAAACACTTCAGGTGCACAATATAAACCTTATGGTAGCTTGTGAAACAATACCTACCAAAAGGGGTATTGAAAGTAGTAAGAGCCTGACTAGTCTCACTCGAAGGAATTTGCCAAAATCCTTTGTACGCATCAAGAATTGTAAAATATTTTGCTTGTGGCATTTGTGCAACTAACTCTTCAAAAGTGGGTAATTGGTAAACCCCTCTGATAATTGCCTAATTTAAACAGTGTGGGTCAAGACATATTCTCAATGTTTTATCTGGCTTTCTAACAATACCATTGAATTTTCCTATTCGGTGAGTTTATGTACCGCCTTAACTATCCCTAAATTAGTCAATTTTATCAGATATGTTTTTAGAGCATCTACCAAACAAATTAGTACTTTTTTACATGCTGCAATCTGTGGTTCCACATCACTTTTCAATCTGATATCATTCACAAAATCAATGCAACCAATACCATTAAATACTTCCTGAAAATCACTAGTAACAATTTCAGAAATTTCATTAACTTTCTTACACAAGTTATACTGAGTTATACTTGGTACTGATTGAATATTGATACCACCCCTAACCACCTGAAACTCCAACACTCCATATTTACCACTTTTAAATTTGACTTTTGCTACCGTTTTACCAACAACCTCTGTAGGTGACCCATTTAAGGTTTTATAGCTTAACCTCTGAAGCAAGATTCTGAGCTGCAGTTTATTACTCAAATTCTCTGACATAACATTAACCTGAGCCTCAGTATCCAACTTTAAAGTTATGTACTTAACTCTACCAAAACTTTCTCAGTCCAGTCCTCTACCTTGTGCTCTTTTAACTGCAAATTTACTTTACCCAACATTAAACAATTCTCTAGATTACATTCGACACTGTTGCTTTACAAATCACCATCCTCATCATTAGCACCAAATTCAATCACATTTCCAACTTGAAACACAAAATTAAGATTTACGTGCATGAAAAAAATTTCCAATTATAAAACACTAATGACATGTTTTATTGTGTGCTGGACATACCTTGCGTTCATGTCATTTTCCACATCTTCTACAATACACCACATTATTACCTGAATATCTTTAGTAAGATGATTGTTCACTGGACATGGGTTGATATCTTCCGGGTGCAGCTGACCACTTTCTCCAACTGCTCATCTGTTAATTACTCTGGACTGCAAACATCGCTCCCCTACTGTTGGACTGTTGACATCTCCGGACTGCATTCCTTGCTCCCCTACTGCTGGACTGTTGATCTCTCCGGACTGCATACCTTGCTCCCCTACTGCTGGAC
>PNEQ01050945.1:0-22876 GCA_003012365.1 Medauroidea extradentata
CTCATTTGACTGTACCAATCACAATAAGGTTACTGTAACACCACACGTCTGTGATTTGCGTGTAAAACCCCACGACACACGAATGTCAAAACATCCAATCTCTGACCGTGAAGCAAGTCTGCAGACGTGCACACAAGTCACTGACACAAAGTGAGGCAAATTTCTTTTCGCGAAAAGTTCATGTCTCTACCAATTACGTTTACTTCATTGTCATGTCTGTGACTTGCTGGCGGCTGTTACGAAACGCGTTTGACTCCTGAAAGCCAGTAGTAAACAAGGGAATAATGCGAAGTGCTATCGCTTGCTACCTGCTTGTACGGTTATAAGCCAATAGATAATCGATTGTGGCCAGTGGGTGTACATGACTGACAAGTCTAGACTGCTGCGAGATTAATCCGCGAAATTGACGTACCTCTAGTCATTGTACACACGAAACGACATATTGCGTGATAGCATTTAAAGGCAGAAATATACCGTATCAGACCTAATGCGAGTTCGGGGGTTGGCGATCAGCATTCATACTACTACAGTCATTTAGCTGCAGTACCATGTTTTCATGTTGACATGTTATTATATTGTAACTGCAGTAGACTACTTGTATTGGACGAAAATGTCGTCCTTGTTTATGTCGACAGGTTTAACATTGTTTAGTGAAAATTTAAATAAATAATGCTACTCTGCCGAGCAACCTTAATTTCAACTCCGACTGTCTAAAAAAGCAATAAAAATATAACCACAAAAACAAGAGTATATATTTAGAGTGTAAATCAGCGAGTTAATTTTGAAACTAGCACAGCTGGGTGACATAGGCCTAGTTTCGCGAGACCCGAGGCGCGAAGTAGCTCGAGTGGCGATAAATTGGCAACCCTGGCCCTGAGGAGGCGTGCTGTTGGCTCTTCGTGACGGGCCGCAAGTTGCCAACGTATACATAACCACAGTTGCAACTCGACGTTTAGGGTGGTCAAGTCCTCTCAGCTTGGATTTATTGTTTTTGTTATAAATCAAGGAATAGAAATATAGTTCCTCGTTTGTATTTCGACAAGACACAGGTTATAATTATTTTCACTTTTAAGAATTTGTACGACGTAGTGACTATTATTGTTGTGACCGTTGAAGTCGGTTGTGTAAATCAGTCACTTTTCTTTTTTCCGTTGTTTCCCGTAACCAAATAAATACAAAATTGCTTTGGCAACAGTTGGAAAATCTGGTTTTTACCTTAGCCCTGTAGTGCCAACAAATTGAAACATCAAATGAAACAGAAGTTACAGAGAGAAAACGGATGAATCCAAAATGGAAGGAATGAATCCCCCTTAAAAGACGGAGAACTTTATGTATCTCAATTTTCTCTTAGTTAAACCGGTGTGGGTTTTTGTGTTAATGTCAATCTTAAGAAGATCTACAATTGTAGTAACCACAACCATGTCAAAAACATTGCCACCACCTTTCCTATTACAAAAATCCCTGCTAGAATTTATGTAAGTAAACCGGCGTGTGCTTTAGTTACTATCCAATTAGATTTCATGTCGAAAATGGGGAAGTTTTGCTATCAGTGACAAATAATTTTTGTTTAATAGTTGATTAAAATGTCATCTAAGTTCTGCGGGTCCAATTCGTTTGTAAATGTTGGTACTACCGAGACGGATAAGTGAGGCCGTTTGAAACTATGCTTAAAATGTATTTCCGTATCATAACCGATGTGAATTTTAAAGACGATAATGAAACAAAACAAAACGAAGGTAGTGGATTTAAGCGGCTCTCAAACTTACTGACCGGATTTCGACTAACTCGGGACTCGAAGTAGAGTGTGATTAGCTACGCATAGTTACTCATACAGGAAAGAAGTTTGCCATTTCACCGTTTGGTTTGATCATACGCTGGGAACTATTATTGGTATTTTTATACGTGGTTGTAGCAAGCTCAAGTGTTCTAACATTAATTAATAGTAATTATACTGGTATGCGAATGTCTATTCAGATTGTAGCACAGCCTTTAGAGAACTACTCAAAATAAAATTTCTCACATTCTCAAATTGGTAATAAATGCGTCTGGCGTCGCCGTTTAGGGATGAATTACGTTTTTAGACGTTTGTGTAAAACATTAGTTCAATGTAGCTTTATGTTACAAATGCGTTTGGCACTGAATTAATGTCAATCACTTCTTCTAAAAAGATCTGCTTTAAATAGATCCAAGCGAATTTTCAGGCAAATACTTCAAGCACGTTACAACAGTAGTAGTTCGGGGACGAACTTTTATTACCGTGCTACTACTATAAATATATAAACTACAAACGTATTCCTAAGTCTTTCAAAGAAAAAAAATAAACATATCGAAAATTTTTTGCGTAAGTTATATATTTTGATTTAGTATTTAGAACTTTTTAAAAGTGTGGTAGTACTTCAGCGCTAATGGACCTAGCGCGGGAGCCGTGTTGTAGTGTGGTACCGAAGGTAAATTTTCATGTATAACTACTAAAAATATTTATAATGCGTTTATCTACAAAAAGTAGTCGCACTTCAAACTATCTCTCTATGGTGTAAAAAATGCTGTCTGCTAATTAAAACCACTGTTACCAAGTTCCTCATATCCACTAAAAAATGACTTTTTTGCGTTGCTATAGCCTAGCTGAAAAAAATATCAACTTTAATCGTCAACCAAAATCATAGAAACCTGGATTGGACTTTACCACATACATTTCACAAATAAAATAACTAATAAACACATTATACAAAAACACTGCGCGCTAGTTGAGTACAGTAGTAGAGGCGATGAGGTGTTTGACGGACGTGTTATAGCATAACCGTCTTTACTATTTAGATCTGGCAACCCTGACAGGAAGGGTCATTTTCACACTTCTTTTAGCTCTCCAAAGTCAACGGTTGTACCTCATCCGTATTTCTGCCCTACATACCGACGAATCAGGGGAAGCCAACGTACGAAAAGAAAACGCACTTCAGACAAGGTCGGAATCTCATTGTTAAGACTCCATGCTCATTAAAACATTATTTTAAATCCCTCTAACATAGCTAGAAACTGCTTTTCAGACTATCGTACTTCAAAATGTACTAACTGGATGTATGTGAAACTCAGAGATGTGCACTGAACTTTGTTACAGACTTTCCACCAATAAAATTATATAGTCACCGCTTAGTGCCCCATAGTAAAAACGGTTCGGCGGGAATCTTGTACGCTAGTTCAGCGCTTGGCTCGTTGAGGCGATGAGGCAAAGTCACTCTCATATCTCAGTCACTTCAGAGCCTCTAACGATCAGGTAGGCGGGGACCTTAAGTTTGCACCGTATACCTCGGAGCCCTGGCGCGAACAAAGATAGATACTTATATAATAAATTATATTCGACGGTGCTAAATCACCTTTTAAGATACCGGTTTCGTACCAAAATCATTGTATGGTTAAGGTAAGAAAACTATGGCTACAGGAATAAAAATTAGATAAGAAACTTTGAATAGGTTTTTCGAGTAATTTCTGATATTCAAAATACTTGTTTCTTCACAGTTATTATGGTATTGGAAAAACAGTCTAGAAGCTACTGTAGCAATGTGTGCCGTACCGAGGTGAACGAAAAAGTCCATGGTGGCGTAGGTTAAGTACTAAGTCTCACCTAATTCAGTTTATCTTACCAATCTATTCCTTCCGCCAAGGCTAAGGTTAATTCTACTACAGGTTAGAAAGATTAATATTATAATTGTCACAGCGAGAATTTCTGCCGCTTGAGCGCTGGTATGGATAGTGAACCAAACTGACCAATCACAGATTCCTTAATTTTAAGTTAGTGGATAATTTAAAACGCGAAATAGATTTTTTTCACTTTAAAATTACATTAAATGACTTTTATTGTTTCCAAGTTTATTTAAATTTCATTTTTCTGTAGTTTCATATTTATCTGGTACATTAGCGATCGAAGCGAAATTAGTGGCAGAAACGTTCCCTGTGCCCTGCTCTTCCATAAGAAAACGTATTTTCTTTCTAACCTGTAGTAGACTCAACCTTAGCCAAGGCTCTGTGGTAGGCAGCGTCTACCAACATTGCAGTCATGGCAATTCTGCTTCATGATTATTGTCATCGTGGCTATATGGAGAATCGTATATCATTTGTTTGAGCCAATTACAATAAAGTCTCTGCAACACCTCACGGCTGTGATTTGCCGGTAGAATCCCAAGGTTCTAGAGAGTTAAAATGACCACGAAGCAGAACTGCAGATGTGCACGTAAGACACTGAAACAAAGTGGGCCAAAATTCTTTTCGCGAAAAATCGGGGTCCCTAGCCAAGGTGTTAAATATGTAAGGTAAGGTAATTTTTAAAATTGATGCCTGTAAGTTTGGTAGGTAGAGCGGTAGTGAAAATTTGGCACAGAATATATTACTCGAGCAGTTCCAAGCAGTGGCGGATCCAGAAAAAAAAGGGGGAGGGGCATAGGGACCGTAGCCCCTCCCGAGACAGCTCCAAAAATATTAAACCAAATAAGTACCAAGTAAAATACTGAACAATATTAACTTAAACTTTTCCTAAGAAAGAACAACATTTACAACACTAGCATGGTTATACGATATTGTGTTGCAACAATATTATATAGAATAATAATTTATAAAATAGATAATAAACTAATTGTTTCAGTAATTTTTGTAAAACGTTCTAGTTTCTAGATTCGAAAATGTTTTGTGCGTGTGTTTCAAGTGCTAATACAATAGAAACGTGGAAGCAGATTACTAAGAACGTATCTCATTAGTTTATGTCAGCATAACGGTTTTCACTTATAAAACATGTATTCTTAAAAATATTACAATTTCTTAAAGCGGGATATTAAATTTGTTTTGGTTCGTAAATTCCTTAAACAACACCGTTTTGCACGTTACAATCCAAATTTTTCCGGGCGAGGACCCTCTGAACCCCCGTTTTTTGGTTGGGGCGTGGATATTCCTTGTTTTCAATGCGTGGCACCCCTTGGGACCCAGAGCTGGATCCGCCCCTGGTTCCAAGAGTCGCGGAGGTCTACAATTCACTGTTTTAAAAAACAGCTGCGATGATTCCCTAGACCTCATTCTTGAATATCTTCAATAAAAATTTGTTTTCCCATCCGAGAAGCGGAGGACCGACCGTAACAGAAAACTGGGATCGTGCGTACCAGGTGCTCGAGGGGTGGGAAGGCGTGGTAGATAGGAAGTAGGTCAGGGCGCCGTACGATACGCCATCTCCTGCCAAGTGGACACGACCCCACCTCACACCACCAGCCTCTTCTCTTTCTCTCATGATCATAACATACGTGATGCAGTATTCTGCCTGCAACCGTTAATAATGGCTTTGAAGGGGAGGAGGAGGGTTTATATGTAGAGCCTCGAGTTTGTGGCGACGAAAATATTTTGGCACCACTTGGTTTCAGTGCATTAAGTGCACATCTGCAGCTCTGCTTCATGGTCCCTACCTATGTGTGACAGAATTATAAGAAAATACTGTGCACTGGTTTGGTCTTCCTCGTATAGAGGCTAATTTGTTCTTGACACCCTTACCAGTGTAATCCATTAGTTTCCCGTTTAATGTCCCCAGGGGGTACAAACCATCAGCCGAGGTCTTGTTTTATATAAAATCACCCATCTCCATTTGGATTAGTTTAATTTTTGCTCCAGGAGATTTAAAAATAAGCGTAATGAATTTATTTAATTAACTTGTCTACGTAGGTGGGATTGCCGAAAGGAGATCTTAAAATAACATTCTCTTTAACATCTTACAAGCCGAATAGAGTGATATTGTTAGTTTGATCATGTACATAAACTGTCAGTCAAGTATAATTCTGTGCCCTATCACAGCAAATTTACAATCAAATGTAAATTGACTAAACTCCGACTATATGCTTTGATCAAGTGGACTCAATGTGCCTATCTGACATATCCAATAAACGTGTGTTGTGTAGACCGAGGTGTATTAATGGACAATACGTTCCTTGCCTCTTACGCTATAGGCTCGAGACTTTACGTGCCTCTGCCAGTCTAATGGGTCCACATACAACTCAAGAGTTGTGTATAATCACTGCTTAGCACAGCATGCCTTGGAACACTACCACGATACGCCAATGGTAAAATCGCACCATCACAAATACGACAAGTCGTTCGGTATAAAGTGAGCACTAAAAATTTAACCTTTGAAAAATATCACTTACCGTTATTACATATATTTCAACATTAACCATAGTCCCCTTACTGCTTGTATGGTTGGCAGCGAAATTACGTAATATAGTTACATGTATTTTTCTATTTAAATACAACAATACTGAAACAAAATCAATCGAAATCGACATAAATGTATTTCATATAATTAATAAACTATTTTTTTTATCAAACTATATAGGCGCCTACCGACTGCACAATTTATCTCATACGCGCAAACATCAAGTGATGTGTCCAGAGATTTCCCGTCGTTATCCGTTACGCGCGGAAAGATACGAATTGGCTGAAAATAGAACTTTAGCCAGACTTTTTTGAGTGCTCACTTTATCCCGAACCGCCTAGGCCTGTATGCAGTGCTTGTAGTAATCAATTTGTAAAAATTCATTCCTTTTCCCGACAATATTTGTTGTGTACCAAAATTAATTTTATTGTATTTCTTAATTATTTGGTCGGTATCTAGTTGGAAGTGAAAGTAAGAGCATGGCAATACCATGTAACTTCTAGGCAGATAATTATTATCATAAAGATGACACGCTACTATTCAGTCATAGTCTGGAATGTGTTTTCTTTTCGTAAGTTAACATATTTGGAACGTGTTCAACAATTCCGTCTAAAAAAGCTCATTTCAAACACGCCTCAGCGCTGTTAAAGTGCCTGGTAAATTATTTCTTTAAAATCCTTCCCACAGAACAGACGATGGCAAACAGTCACCGATGACGAATGTCTTGGTTCAATTCACGATACAATATAGGATTTTACTTGAAGCTAATCACATGCTGATTACATGCATCACTTTGCGATGCCGGTTTCTGTTGACCCTTTTTAAGATGCATTGTTTACGGGCAGCAAAGGAAACAGTCATTTATGGTCGAAGCTATACATAAGATTCAATGACGGAACATGCAGGTACTTTCGTGCGGTTATTTATTTATTTATTTATTTATTTTTTGTAATTTAGCTTCTCTGGTCTGCAGATGTTTCACGTTGGTGAAATTAACAATAATTGTCTCATTTAATTAACCACACAGTTAATAAATACTTATACGTACCCTTAGGCCAATTGTAAATGCCTTCGTGGTTAATTAAATTAAAATGTATAGTTGTACCGTATTTGCTGCTACCTTTCACCGTACTCAGTTGCGGCGAAAAATCAAAATGAAGGAGTGTCTGTATTTAGGGGAGGTGCCGTTTTCTGATATGGTCTGTTGGCAGACAGAGAAAATTTAAATAAATTAATAAGCCAGAGTAACCATTGTTCAATAATAAAACCGGATGAAGGTAGTGTGAATGATACATTTATTAGTATTATATTCGGCTGTGATGAACAAGAGAATTGATCGTGATTACTAAGCGAACACTGAACCTAATAAACGGAATACGGATCCTAATTTACGTTTGTTGCAACACTGAAACACTCAAATTAACGTGAATCTGAAAGGTCCTAAACTAATTAAACCTTAAAGGATTATGAAACGGGGAAGTGAAAAACTGCAACTTGCTGGTTTATCTGGTATATTTCATGCGTGTAATGTAGGTTAAACTGGACTGCAGGCGTCCTGGAATATGTGTCAGGGTCATTACGCGAGGGTGTATAGATACTCCTGCCAGGTACACATTTAGCAACGAGACCGTCGCAAGTGAAATAGCATGGGCGAGAAAGTGGCGCACACAGGGGTGGCCAACATTTCTTTCTTTAAACTTGTATAGCGATGGTGTTTTCGTCAACTAATTATTCGCTGAGATAGACAGATGTTGTTATAATTTCACGTAACATTCGTTATGCTCGACATCCTTCAAATATGCATGATAAACTGCCATCTCTCAGCTGCTACAGAGTGTATGCTACCAGTACTTCGGTACTTTTGAGACTTAGCGACCATAAATTGTGTTTAATAATCTTACAAAAAGTAACTTGAACCTAGAGTTTTTTTCCTAAAGAAGTATTTCAAGCCTTAAATTTGTGCTAACCGAGTTGACAAAAACATTTAAATAGAAATTAAGCAGTTGCAGCAGTAAGATTTCTTTCTGATAAATTATTTTGCCTGACATGGATGGTCCACTGTTTGCATATAAATCGTCTGGAAATGTTCGAAGTGTTTTTGGCGCTAAAATTCTGCCGTAAGCATTAATATCCTCTCCCAAAGACTGAAGTGCTTGTATTCTGCAGCTACACTCAAGGAATGTAGAATTTAATGCTTCAGGAGAAGCAAATTTGATTGGCTTCAACTCATCCAAGTAATCTAAATGTGTTTGTATTATGCGACTTGATGTCTCCGTATCGGGATTGGAGAATTCTCTTAGTTTCCTCATATGTTGAGGCAGCTATTGCAATACCGTCTACCAACAACTTTGGATCGCCCTCCAGATATCCTCGTAGAAAAACATGCTTGTTTACTGTGGACAGGGTAGTCATCATCTATAGATGATTTAAACTGTTCCCAGAATCGAGACCATTTTTATACATTTCCTGAAAAGGGTTCTAATTTTGTTGGCGGTAACTTAACAGTGTGCATTACTGGGGAACAGGCACTATCTGAGAAACCGAGCTTGTGTTCTGTGTACTTAAATTAGCCATTATATTTTTAATTAATTTTGTCACTTTGTGTATCGTACTTTTAGTCTTATCAATATATGCTTCACACGTTGCTGTATCTGCATCATAATCTTCATCTGTAAGCAGATCGTGTATGGAGTCATCTAAGGCTATAACATTTTTCAGTGTATCCTGAAGTCGTTCTTTATAATATTCATGTTGGTCTACGAGTGTAGTGTCGGTAAAACTGTCTATTTCATTTATGAAACGTGTAAGGCTACCTCTTTCTCTCGTACGTTTTCATTTCAGAAGTTGCAAATAAGACATGATTATTAAAGTAATTACAAGTGGTCAAGTGTTTTCTAGTTACTCCAACTAATAAGTAATTAGTCTCACCTTCACAAAGTCTTTTGTAAAGAGTTCCCGGGTTTTCGGCACCATTAAATGTGACAAAACAGTCTTGAATAAAAGCCTTAGTTCATAGTTTCCATTACTTTATTTTTTCCATAGATAAAACAGTGTATGACAAATAAATACCCTTGCTCATAGAGAACTATTCTTCACATATCTAAACATTAAACATTAAATTTTTCTTGGTACGAGGTAACTGCGGTCATAGAATAATAAATACATAGGTTTAATGACAAATAAATTTAAATTTATAATCATATGTAACATCGGGCAAATGCTATATTACAATTGGAAAATCATATCATCAAATATCTTCGATGTGCGATAATGTCATGCTACAAGGAATTAGATAATGCAATGCAATATTATTTCCATGGTGCCAAAACATTATCTTTTCACGTCAGGCAACGAAAGCGTGGGAAATATTTGGGTTGAAAAAATTATTGAAACTTATCAACCACTTTGGATAGTTTCCTGGATCCGTGAATGTCAATGCCTCTGAAAAAATTTGGAACACTTCAGCGCTATGTAAGCTCCGATAACGTCACGTAATGCATCCAATTTTGAAATGACACATAAGGAGGTCCATGTAACAAACACCACGTGTCATGGGACGAGCGAACTCGTATGGCCGGCCACCTTTGGGATGATTTTGCACGTTGGTAGTGAGGTACTAGACCAACCCGCTCACAGTTATTGCATTATGCTGGAAACGAAAATGACGTAATTTCTGCAGAAACATACCGCAAATTGGCGCGAACTCTTCATGGCATGGCAGAGAACGTGACAGAGGCGAAGGGCTAAATTACATATTGCCGACACATCAACATCAGCACGTTACCAGGGGTGTCCGGTCTTATGTTGTCGGTGATATAACACTGAAGTACTGCGGCCACTTAAAAGACAGCTTAATTGATAAGTAAGGACCATGGATTTTCAGAAAAATATTTTTGCAACATCTTGTTTCTATGCCTAGACTACGATAGTAAGCGAGATGCCGTTTTAGCCGTTACAACTAAACGGAACGCGAGAAAAAAGTGTCTTAAAAATTTAGTTTAAATAAAAACAATTAAGTATATTACATTTACTGTTACAAACAAGGGCAGTAAAAAAATAAATCCTGCTCACTAATAAACCAAGCCCTGCTCTGTGTTTATTTTTTTTCTGGCCAGACAAGATGTGATAAGAAACATTACCGTGCTCTCTCTCTCTCCCTCTCTCTCTCTCTCGCTCTCTCTCTCTATATATATAATATATCTACATATATCTATATAATAAATCTTCAACGTAAATTTTATAGTCTTACAACTTATTCTAAGTTCGTAACATAATTCTGAAGAGTTCATAGTTTCAGTAACTCTATTGAAATAATATTTTTTGATAACACTACGTTGCACTGAAATCGTTTTAAAAATTACAAATTGTAAATGTAATATATATTTTACAGAGAATTACTTTACATAATTTTTTTCCATCATCCTAAAAATGGTTAGTCTTACGAAGATTCATATCTTCACAAAGTGGTAGTGACATGTTTTCTGCAAAGCTTATATCACATGAGAAATTGCTTGATAGTACGATATGTTATTATTATAGTTATTTATAACAGTATAACTTAATAGGCTATCAAAATCATTTTCCCAACAAATAATTTTTTATTATATCTCCTTTCTTTCACTCTCTCTCGCTCTCCCTTTATGTAAGACTAAGGACTTTGTGTAAAACCATGGCAACAGCGCGTTCTTGACTGCAGGTGGTAGGATTTTGAAGGGGGGAGGGCGAGGAAGAGGAGGAGGGGGATAAGGAGCATTCTTCTTGACTGCCTTGAACAATTCAAGTAGTTCCTGATAGTACCACGAGACCTAAAAGCGCCACCTAACGGAGCTGTTATATCGAATCTGAAGCATATTATAGCTACATTTATAATTATTAATAATAGCAAATCGGTAATAAATGTTAGCGTAGTTAAATTAAAAAACTACCTAATCACTGCCCTGTAGAATTTTCTTATGTAATGTTGTATAATTGATTTTAATAAGTAATACCTATAGGCATTATTTACTGTGTAACAAGTTATACGATAAACGTAATTTTATGTGTGGATTGCAGAAGGACAGGATATTTTTAAAGTACAATAAATATAATTTCTATTGCATTAACGACAGTTATTATTGTAAATCATAAACGAGAGCAGATATCAAAAAATTGTTGCACAGTTTTGTTAACGACAGTATGAACTACGTTAACTTTTTTCTTTCAAGTCAAAATACACAATGGTTTCAGCTAATTATGCAATTAAGGAAATTCCCATTAATGAACTAACTATCTAAATTTATTTTTTTGTCTATAAAAAAATAAACTGCATATTAAAAATAAATTTTAACAGAACTGTGCAACAGTTTTTAAATATCTTCTCTCGTTTAAGAATAAAAAATATAATATCGTGAAAGCAGTAGAAATGATATCGTAATTTTATAACCTGCAGGAACCGTTGTAATTTTGCTAATTTTGTAGCAATTTTACACATTTAAAACATTAATTTCTATGAAATTTTTTTAAAACTTGATTGGTTTAAATTGACTATCATTATTTAATACAGTCATGTTAAAAAGTAATAATTTTAATAAATATTTTGCCGATGTACTCCACATAGCCGTCAAAACCCTGAGTAGCATAGCAAGTGTTCATTAAATCCTGGTAATCGACAAAACCAGGGTCACGTGAATGAGATAGCCTACCCTGCTCCAGCGGGTGAGTTTTCTAAAGCGTCCAATGTGTTCTTGTGGGCAAAAAGAGACGAGAGGGTGAAAAAATTGAGGACTGCTGGGTGATATGATAGCGAGCTGAGCACTTCCGAAGAGTAGATGGGTGCGTTCTAACTTGTAGGTATAGATGCTGGTCGATACATGGCGACTGTGATAGTGGACGATCGGAGTCTTCTGCGATGATGAGGTGATGTCTTTAGTGGGAGGGTGCTATTGTCGGAGAAGAAGTGGGCTGTGCCGTCGTTAGCCACCGGGATCTCCAGCGGTGATGACGGTTTGTTCTTCGTCATTGGCGACATATAGAAGGCTGTTGATGTTAAAGAGTGGTCGCCAATGGTGCGCTGCAGCTGATAGCGAGTCGCCCCAATCGCCAGACGTAGGGAATGGAATGAAGGGAGTATTTGGGAATGAACGTGATGTTAGCTTTGGCGATGACGGAATTACAGAATAAATAAGTAATAACAGAAGAGACATGATGCTAACTCGGGAAATTTGGGAAATTTTTCCGTCGTTAATGCGTGCATGATTCCTTTTTTTTTTTTAAATTTAATAACGAATACTTCTCTGGTACACGGGTGGGAGGAGTGAAGTCAGCAAGGTAGCTCTCACACATTGCAGCGATGGGCTTGAGTTTATGTCAGTTAATTCAAATTCTGGAGTGATAATTACATACTTCGAACTATTTAATAGTTTAAAATCCGATCGACAATCATTAATTTTTGTTTAAAAAGTCAGCCGAATGAAGTTCGCATGCGTCCAGGTTGCGCAAGTCGGGAAAATAATACAAATAATTTTTCTATTAAAAATCAATTTTACTTCCAAATCATTCGTACGTTTCTTGTGAGCGGGCCGTGAGAACTGCAGCCTGCACTGTTTCCATCACTTAACGAATTTCGCAAGACTCCGCTCACCCCTCGAATTATCGGCCAATCACAACTGCCTTGAACTAACTCGCTTATTGGTTTTCGTTGCTACAAGCGGGGTGAGACCACGCAGAGAACAGCCAAAGACATTATTATTACTCATTTGCGCTAACCATGTCTACTGTACACAATACATTGGAATAATCATTACATACATAAACTGACTTTTGTTACAAATGACAGACTGTTTCAGGTCTCTTCTTGTCAAACAATTTTTTTTTAATATTCTTAATTTTCTGGACTGATTGCGGCCTATATATACGTTTAAAGTATAACTGTAGTGTTTGTATTGTAGCGAAAGGTAACTATAATCCACGATCTAATCGCAAAATTTTCTTCTTTTCCTCTTATAATTAAATAAAATAAAATAATTTATTATGGCACCCCGCAGTCCGTTTAATAGTGTCAGACAATGTGAACATTTTCTTTGGAGTAAATTTCATTGTATTGCTGCACAAAGGAGCTACTATACACATTTATAATTCTTCGGAGTTCCAGCTATATAGTTTGGCATATAAAGTTGTTTAACGCAATTTCACGAATTGAACGTAATTTGTTGTAGAGTTTGGGTAAACAGACGTACAATAATATGTAAATGACGTAACAGGGACATAAACATGGCGGCACTAGTTTTCACTGAGCTAAAAAGAACATTCTTTTTATTTACGTTTTTCTCGAGTTATACGGAAGCAATTAAAGAAAGTGTGGTACCGATATTTACTGAATTAAACGTACTTTTAAATAAAAATACATAACATATCTCTACCTCTTCTCTAATACCAATGTCAGAAAATATAATTCAGCACAATTAAATTTTTTTTACAATAGCTGTGGCCGAAACGAAGCTTTTACATATTTAGGGTTTGGGAATGTAGGGTAGATGGATTCGAACATTTCAAAACAGCGCTGCGTGCGGCAAAGTTGGAAACTATATACTTGCTGGTATTTCAATGTTAATATGTTTATAAATATATTTTTTTACTTCTCAGTGTTGATTAAACTGTCTATTCGTTATTGTACATAAACTATTTAGCTGTTTCTTCGCAACCTAAATTACAAATTCTACGATAATATTAATTTTGTTTTTGGGTTAATTAATTTACAAAATACTAAAATTGTTTTTAATTAAAAAAATTATTTCCTACATACAAACTAACCGTATGGGCTTTTAATTTTTAGTATTACTGTTTTTAATGGATACTGGTATGTATATATTTTTCGGCCAAAAATCGGAGATTAAAACTTAAGTAAACAGCAGCCGACGAATTTAAGGAGCTATTTGGGAATTTAGCGTGCTACTTCACCTCTGTAAATTTTGCATCCTAAATCTCCAAATATTTACTGCACTAACCTGGTCACGTGGTTGATTTAGTAATCTAAATAGGCGTTTCGGACACGGTTATTGTGTGTTCACATAAAAATTTTCGTCATTACATTAATTTTTATTTGTTAATGACACGCATAATGTTAGTTGCTTCTCTTCCCCCACCACATTCACATTCAACACCTCCTAGGACTAATGGAGGGACGGCTGGCCTCTCTACTGCGGCGCCAGAAGCAATTCTGCAATGGATCGTCAAGTTGAACGCAGTAACGGTCCTGCATGCAGCCACCCACTGACCGCCTCGCCTGTGTTCTCGATAGTTCCAGAGTGCTAGTGATACCACACTGCCATTAGACGAGCAAGGAAAACCACCCAGATAACCCCTGAGACGGACCCTAATAGACGGCGCTCTAGATTCCAGTTCGGCCGCTTTTAGAACAGTTCCCTTTCCTTCGTTCTGTAGGTCTCTGGTGTTTTTGTGTCCAGACGGCTATTAGGCATCTGCTTTAACCAACTACTTTACGTCTCGTCAACAACGATATCATTAGAGACACACACACTTGACAGAAACTGGGAGAGAAATCGACCATGACATTCCAGAATTCATCTGGAGAGATTTTCGGAAACCATGGAAAACTGAAATCCGAATGGCCGGAACCGAGGATTCGAGTCAAACGTAAACCGTGGCGCCTCCTCGCTCAGTCATTACCGGCAGGACTGGATTCCCGTGAGAATCGAAGTACGTTATAAATTTCGAAATCTACTTACAGTAATATACTGAATGTCAATCGCAAGATTGTAACGAAGTAGTAAATGAATCGATTTATCGTTACTGATACAGCGACGCCAGAGTACTTGATTTCTTCGGGATTTATTTATCGCATGTTAAATAAATGAAATAGAGTAACCCAATGCTTGATGAAACATCTGTGTTACTGTTGTCTTCCAGTTATACACGGGACACAGTACAACTGAAAACTTGGCGACTAGTGAAATTATTGTCCTTGACCAATGGCACTGACTGCCTAACTCACTTCTTGAAGAACATCTATCATACGTGTGTGACGTCACCGAAGATTTCCGATATCCTTCGCGCAATCACGCAGTGTATTTATTATACCACGAGGCCCGCCTACCTGCTTTTTGAACACTGTTGCAATGATATAGAAATACGAGTTTTTTTATAACTATTTACTATACGTGGTTCAATTGCACTGGTCTACGAAAAAAAAAAAAAAAAAAGAACTACCCATATTGATACGAATGTGTAGGTGTCGCATGGTTAGTCAACATTTTAGAAACGCCAATGTTGGCAAAATGCTAAAAGTGGCATTGAAAATACTACGTTTAGTACTGTACTATTATTTAAAATAACACAAAATCTACTCTATACGTTTTAAATAATTGCAAGGTACTAATGGTACAATTTTTTCTGTCCCGTTTGTCAAAATGTGCATTTATGAAAGGTAGGACTCACCGTACGGACCTACACATCGGGTACAACAATATCTTTGTTTCTTTTTGTATCAATATCAATTTCCACAGTGTTTCTTATTTTTGGATGGTTTTCAAAAACTCCTAGGGTGAAATACGAAGTCCCATAGTTCCAGCAGTACTAAGGAAACAGTGACACCCTTATAGCTCCTTCACTTCTGCGCTTACAACGCGCATTACAACGGATTTCTTAACAGACATGAACACAGTTTGTAAATTTTGTTGTTGTCTACATGTTTGTGCGAAGTGCGGTATACACCACTTCGAGTCCTATTTGAGGCAACAATTTGCGAAGTAAGCAGACGTAAACAGCTGGAGGCATTTTTGGTGGGAGGGGGAGGGGAGGTGATGTAACAGGCGGTACTGACACTTGTTTTGATGACGAACCGTGTTAATAGAGTACACATTGCCAGTGAAATGTGATGACACACACAAAAAAAATTGTATTCCCTCCTCATAGCTAAAGACGGCCTTCGAAACTACCGTACAAAAAAAAGTATTAATCAAATGAATATCAACGCACGGAATGTATCTACAGATTTCCCACCAATAAAAATAACTGTTAGTGTAAGCGCCTCGTATGGTACTGATACTGTAGAATGAGCAGATTTGAATAAAAACGTTTACGTGCGTTGAACTCGGATGTAAAGCAAGAACAGCTACGTGAAATACATCTGCTACTGTTACATTTCGTGAGTCAAAAGGCCATGTTTTACATTTGCATAGCGTAAATTATGTGGTTAAACAATTGTTTACGTAGATAAACCTAGCGAACTAACCTGAAAAAACGGCCACATATAATGTTTATTTACGCATACGTATGTCACTGACGATGTGCAAGTGCTTGCTTATAGCAATACCAAACAAATTTGCACATAAAATGTTAAATAAATAGCAGAAACTAACATAAACGTTAGTTTAACAATGGTGTCCATGCACAAACAGTTGGCGAAGTCAGCACTCAAAGAAATGTGTTTCAAAGCGCAAGCATATAGTTCAGTTTTAATATTATCTCAAAATTTTGTTCCCCAAACAACGTAGACTGCGACAAACACGATACATCTGCTGTTCGATAAATCATTTTAACTCTATTGGTGCTCAAACTTCGAGAAAAATACATTGTCTCTTATATGATCTTTGAAAGAACTGTGCAATGGGAATGCATGACTGGATTCAGTTTCTTGGACGTACTCCATTGCAAATTTGCAATGGAGTACGTCCAAGAAACTGAATCCAGTCATTGTCTCTTATGGCGGAAACAACGTTATGGTCTACAGTGACCACGTGTATAATGTTCAAGCAACAAGGGCACAAATACACTGACTTCAAGTGTTTGCCTGGGCTGTATACGGCATGGCCACACCCTGGTTAGAAACGTGTTTTTGGGGCCCATCAAAATGGCTAAAAACATCTTTCTTAAACAGTTGTAAATGGAAAAATACCACCCGGATTTGTAAAACAAAACGTTGGAAGGGTGCGTTTGTCGTTGCTATAAACTTTCCACAAATAAAATTGTTGGGTCGTCGCTTTAAGTCCCATAGGAAAACACTGCACGCCAGTTTGACGCGCCGCGAATATAAGCGATGCTGTTACCGTCGAGTGTGGAAAGCTGAGCTTCACTGTCTGCGCGCATCAAACGCAGAAAATTACATCCGGTGTATAGACCTCTAAAGTCTATAGTGCCTCTTAAAAAAGTTTTTTCTTTCTTTTTCCGTTCATCTTGTGATATCTCAGGCTGCAAACATTTCGCCATCCGTGTTCAGATTCTATTCTCTTTTTGGTCATATTTGTACAAATAATCTTTTCCCCCCAATTTTTGGTGGGTTCCTGATTCCTATAGGCTCTCCTTTTGAAATACGGCACAGGTTACAGGTCTCCAGAGTAATGTTTCTAAAATGAGATCTGCCTTCAAAATACGTATCATACCACGCGCTTCAAATACGTTGTTAAAAACTGCATTTTCAGACTGTCGAGTCGCAAAATGTACTAACTGGATTTATGGGAATTCCTGATATGATGGTGAACTTAACTTAGATTCAAACTTCCCGCCAGTAAAACTATATGATCACCGCTTGGAGTCCAATTGTAAAAACGGTTCGGCAGAAAGCTGGCACGTTAGTTCAGTTTAGGCGCTTAGGGCGACGCTGCATTCGATGGGTGCGTCAAGGTAACACTTATACATCCTTCGCTTCGCAGCCTCGGAAGCGCGAAACAGCTCTGACAGTTGACGCCTATCGTAGACATGTTTATCGGTGTTTTGAAAAGTTAATACCGAACGAACTTCAACGTAGTTCACGAGCCAAGGAGGCGGCATGTTAAGTGACATATCGGAACATGTATGCATATAGCTTAAAGGACTCGTCGACAGCGAGGTCATTAGAGGAAGAAATAGTAAATAGTAGCTCATATAATCAATAACAAAATGGCCATGGTCAGCATTAAGGAACCATCTCACCGCTCGACTTAGATGATTGCGAAAAAAATATTTGTGTACGATGACAGTGTCTGCATAAGTACAAATCATGGCAACGAGCACTTTTAAAATGCAGTGCCAAGTTTGTTATTTCTGCCACTTGTTACTGAAATTATTGTCACGTGACCAATAAATAAAGCGTATACATTCCACTGTCCTCAGAAGTCAGTGTACGATATAACAGTAAAGTAGTCCTGTAGTTATTGGTAGGACCATTAACTTTTCGCGGAATGAATCTTGCCCCATTTGGTTTCAGTGCCTTACGTACGCATCTACATCTGCTTCATGGTCAGTGATTGAATGTCGCAACTCTTACGTGTGTTGGGGTTCTACCGGCAAATTACAGACATGCGGTGTTGCGGTAACCTCTTGCGATCGGCACGGCCAAATGAGAGACGTCACTTCACAAAGACACGCTGCCAATTACCATGGAACAGAGCTGCATATGTGCACGTAAGGTACTGAAGCAAACTGGGGCAAAATTCACTCGGCGAAAAGTTCATGGCCCTAATTACTGGTTATGATATCTTACTTTGACGTAATAGTCTACATAAAAGAATTTACCTAATGACCTGTCAGTAAAGGAAAATTATTTGTTCGTAATTATTGAAGTTGTTTGTTTTCGGGGCTTGAATTGTTGGTCACCTGGTAGTCTCCACCTCCACCTTCTCTTCATTAGTTGTCCTTCTGGCTCAGTGGTTGTGGCTATTCCTAGAATAGTTTCTTTGTTTTGGTCGCCACGCGGCAGCTGTTGTCGCCGGTGTGGCTGTTGCGTCTCCCCTACTGCCTCCCCCCCTTAGCTATTAATACACTCGATCTTCGATAGATGGAGCTGTAATAGCGCGGGCTCTTCGGCATTGTTAGGTGGGAGAGTCGATGTGCAGTTCGTGCACTGTTGTCGGTGTTATTAGACGCGAAGTGTGTTGAGTTCCGAATAAAACGTCGATAAAACAGGAATTGTTCGCGCAGGGCATTTACCAATTTGATTCACGTTACCCGGCGTGCTTAAACCAAAAGCAGATGCACGCTTCTGATACTGATGAAGACGAATTTCCGTTAGGGTTATTAACTACAGAAGAGCTGTATTTCCGTTGTCGCTCGAGAGGAAGCTACCAGGAGACGAAGAACAAAAACTGTCGGTGGCGTGGCGTCGGGTCGGAATATTTCTGAACATTTCCCGCAGGTCGTCGACAGAGATAGCACGTCGTAACGCTTGGGTCGGTGGTAGGGCGGCGGGAGGGGAAACCGAAGACGTCAACGAGTTCTTTTTCTGGGAAGGACGCTGCTAGCTGGCGGTCAGTGCGACTGGTGAAGGACTCGTTCAAGGACGTCGGGGGTTGATCGACGACCTCAACCAGGAAGTTCCGAGGAAGTTTGCGAGAAGCGAAGATGGACCTTGACGGCAAGGACGTCGAAGTGAAGATGAGCGACGCGATGTCGTTCGACTGCACGGGCCTGTCCGACTTCTTCACGTACTGGTAAGTCGAACACTGACAACGCGTGGCGTGCCGAAGTTATTTATGTGGATGTTAGAAAACTAGGAAAATTACAAATGTATAAACACCTGCAAATGTCACGTTAGTTTCTGATAACAGACTAGACTTCAAGCTGTTATTCTTCCACTGGCCTGCAATGTCGAGTGTTGTAGTCGAGAAAACTTTGAGCCAATTATATACAGTAAGAGTGACTATACTCAGTAATCGCATATAAAACAATCGAATACGTAAATGTCATCGCATAAAAACTGGCGAGCAATTAAGTCACAGATTGTGCTCGAATACTAATTGTACATGCCAGTGGAGTCTAGTCTATCTGCAAACAATACCGCAGATTTTGCATGTCCCTTCTAATTTACAATTATAATGCATAATTTTTTTTCCTTGTTGGATAGAATTAATACAACGGTACCAGCACATTTGTGGACATAAGTGGTTATATACGGTTTGTAAGATACTTTCCGTTTTCCTATCGTTTGTGTTATACGGTAGCCGTTTTAATGGCATGCAGCCATTTATTTTTCGCTCAGAAAAATTACCAACACAGAAGAATCTCCGACGAATAGGTATATTGTTTACTCAACAAGTAATAATGAGTAAGAACGAGAAACAAAAATACCACACTATTAATTTACTTAAAGGAATCCCTCATAAAAAAAAAAGCTAACTAATGGCTGCGGTACAGAAAAAAAGATAAATAAATTTTGTACAATACAATGCGGCGAGGAAGAAGCGCTGATAATACAAATGTATACATTTTAACTTTAGCATTACAGAAAGTTTTACATACGTAATAACCGCATCTAAAAAACCGATCACTGCAGTAAACATAATCGTTTTGCTTAGTTTCCTGCTTAAGCTTACTTCGGACGATGCATGGTCACTGGCTTTTGCAGTTTAAACTATCCTAGGCATGTGCAGGACTTTCAGTAGTTAGGAATTAACCTAAGTTTCTAGTTAGGGTTACGAGTATTTTTAACGAATCAACACAGATGAATTATAAATAGCGAATATGATTGTGATGCAGTTTCAGACGGCAAGGTTGCCGACATATATAAAAGCAATGAAACTTTCTCCAAAGTTACTGTTAAGAGATATCGGTTGGGACGCTAATTTATTGCGGGAACATGCCCCAAGTTTGGGTTATACACTATACGGCATTATAACACCTGCAATTTAAAAAAAATTGTGTATACCTACTAGAACGATTTATGTACGACTTAAAATATATCTTAATATCGTATACATTATGTATTTGTATTTCGTGAAAACATGTGTTAAGTTAATAAGTTCGAATGAAGATAATTCTAATTGAAACAGAGAGACACCCAAACCGGGGGAAGGGGAGGGGGTAGAGGTTAAACTCTTCCCCCCCCCCCACAAAGAAAATATGTGGAAATTTTTTTTAGTAATGGTTAATTTTCTGTTAGGTAATATTACAGTTTTGCTTCTGCTAGTATTGCATATTAGGATTTAAAACTATAATGCTGTAATTTCCCAACTATCCAATTAAAGTTAAGTAGGAAGGGTCCAAAGGGTTCACATTTGTTTTCCTTGCGGAAACTGCTGTAATAGCAGCATTTTCAAATCTGTATTTTCCCAGGGGAGAAGTCCCGGACACCCCGTTTATTTGGGCGGCTAGGTGTCACTTCATAACATTTCCAGGTTCGGGAGAGACCCCCCCCCCCCCCCACACACACAAATCCTAGCTACGGCCCTGTATAACGCCCCAAGAGCAAAAATCCCGGGTGCATCCCTGCACAACATAGTACTATAGTGGTTAGTGGCTACGATTTCTGCGACTGGCACGCATAGTAATTTTATAACTGGTCTCGGCTTATAACATGGTCCTGCAGAAATATTTTCACACATTTCACTGATCATGGCACTATAGGGAAACATAGCTACTGAGTGGACCAAAATGCCTGTTCTTACACCTGAAACCTATATGAATACGTACACCTGTTTTACACATTCCATGGCAAAAAGTTTAAAATGAGTTTGTTTATCTTGTCACGTAATAACGTAGGCAACAAGAATATTAATAAACAAATACTCTTACGGGATCGAACGTGAAACTACAATCAGCAGCAGAACTGCCACGCGTATAGTTGGTTCAGGATAAAGTGAGCACTCAAAAAAAACCTGCAAAAGTTCTATTTTCAGCCAATTCGTATCCTTCCGCACGTAACGGCTAAAGACGGGACTTGTCTAACCTCTCGGTACACATCACTAATTGTATGAGCGTGTAAGATAAATTTTGCAGTCAGTATAGAATCGATACAGTTTATTACAAAAAGTTTATTAATTATGGCCGTGTTCGAATTGGCCGTCTAATGGCCCTTACTACGCTTCAAGCCATTGAAAAACGCATAGCCTACTTCATGAAGGGAAGTAATCAAGGGCACGTTGCACTGAATTCGAACACGGCCTAAAAATACAATTATGCCAATTCCGGTTGAGATTGGTTCTGCATTGTTGTATTTAAAGAGGAAAATACACGGAACTACATTGCGTAATTTCGCTGCCAACCATACAAGCAGTAAGGAAACTGTTGTTAATGTTAAATTATATGCAGTAACGACTAGTGATATTTTTCAAAGGTTAAATTTCTAGTGCTAACTTTATCCCGAATGACCTATAGCAATATTGTCTCGCTTAATTATTTGATAAGATGGTTCATTCTAACCTCAATCTCTCTGATGTAACAATAAACAACTGAGGTCTGGCTTTACAATGCTGCTTTTACACGCGTCGAAAAGTCAGCTGGAGTAACCTGATTTCTCGTTGATCAGCAAATTACGAGGATTGTTTAGAACTGTGACAGTTGCTGCAACATGTTGTTCTAATGTTTACAAACGCTCCACTGGCCTCTTTGTATGTACCGCTGTGCCCACATTGCGAAATTTTGTGTACAATAAAGCAGCGCATTTGAAACCCAATATGGATGTTCAATTAATAAAAGATGGAGACAGATTTTTACAGGTGCAAAAATTTGAGGGATGTTATCACAAACATAGACAAAACAATAAAAATATTATTTAAGTTTCGTAATTTAATTGTGGGCACAAGATATCTCTTTTGTTTTAAAGACCCATATAAAACAATTAAATTCAGGTACAAAGTTATTACACAATTCCTTCAAACTCCAAACTCATATGAAAATATCCAAAGTTACTCCAAACAAAAAAATATACATTAGTTATAATAATCACGCCCCTTGATATACAAAGACATAAATCATACCACAAATACAATCAATGATAACAAACTCGCCCCTTTG
>PNEQ01050946.1:0-22873 GCA_003012365.1 Medauroidea extradentata
TAAATTAGTTATTTATACAGCGTAATCATTCTGTGAGTACCTTTATTTTTTTAACCTTATTCTCATTACAATATTAGTTTTTTTTAACTTAATTTATTTGTATAAAGCTTCCTGAGGGGCCCTTATGTGTATTCATGAAAAGTAGGTTGCATTTAGCAACATGTGGTTGAACGAACAAAGTTTTGCCTAGGAACTTCAACATTTGTACCTCTTTTACTTATAGTAAACATGTGAAGAAAATATGTAAGAAACATGAAACCCATAAAAGTAGTATAAAAAAACCTACTTCACGTCATAACAGGACCCCCTATGCTACAGCACATTTGGATACAGCAAATTTGTGATACATAAGCCAAAATTAAATAAACACCAGCTCTATTAGTAGAGGTACAGTATGTACATATTGATATTATGAGCATATGGCGGTGTAGCTTGGGTTTTGACAAAAAAAAGGGGTGGCGTAATCTGTGGATTCTTGCCCCCCCCTCAATTCTCACATTTGGGAAACAGGCCAGTTTGTGATAAGGAGGAGAGATATTGTATTGTCACTGCAACCCATGAAGCCTATGAACGCTGGTATTGTGGGCATGGAAACAGAGTGAATAAAGGTTATTGAATTGGAAATAAGGGGGGGGGGGATCGGTATTACTTCATTCCCAGGCTGGGGACCTCCTAAACAAAAATTTCGGCTATGGCCCTGTAACACTGTTATCACTCAAAATGCCTACAATTTATTTGGTTATTTGGAAAGATTTCTTGTAAACCACTAAATGTTTTGTTTAAACTCATTAAATAATACAACTTCAAGGGCCAGAGAAGTCACAGGAAGTTGGCACATATCTAAATAAAATGAAATGTCATTACTGCCAAGGGCCACGGTGGTCTAGTCGTCAGGAGTCCAGCCTCTCACCAAGGCAATCTGGGTTCAACCCCCTCCGGGGTCACCAGGATTTTTGCATGTGAGAATTGTGCAGGGGTGATACCGTTGGCCGGCGTGTTTTCTCAGGGTTCTCCCGTTTACCCCACCCTTCACTCCCGGCCCCACTCCATGTTCAGATTATCTCACCCCTCATCAGCTCTTCAAGACCTTAGCTGTTAAGAGCCGCCCAAATCTCTTCACTCACTCATTTACTGCCAGGAGATAAAACAACAGTAAATCACGGTCTCCTTTACAGTAGGCCCAACACAGACAGGTGTTTATCACAGCTCTTATTTATGATGCTAGGTTCTATAAATTAGTTGAGGATCGGACCCTAATCTAGAAATTTTGTCAGGGAGGGAGGGTTGACGAATATATATATATTATTAATAATACTAATAGTAATAATAAAGAAACAAGTACTGTTACTGATTTGATTTACACAATAGGGTGTAAAAAGTAGCCTATGTGCCATCTCGAGAGTAACAATATTGATGGAATCATACTGGTAAACATTTTAACAGTACCTGTAACTAAGATGCAGAAGTGTGTTACTTTCTGGGGGGAGGGGGGCTGCAGAAAAACACCATCAGCACCCCTGGATGTCACTGTAGTAAATATTTCCATAACACAAAATTTTCTTACAGTATATTAAAATGTCCATAAAGACAAGTCATAAAAATCATCATTGAGATACTGGAGAGGGAGATACACATCGATCTTATCTCTTTGACTGCTATGTTTATTAAAAACTGTAAAACACCAATGACAACTGAACAGTTCCAGGCAACTAGGGAAGCAACAATCCCATGCCCAAAATTCGCCAAGACTGGTTTAAGTAGAGAGGTTACAAAACATCATATTGAGCATTATGTGAGGTTGGGTTAGGTAAAGATGGTGAGGTGATTATGATGGTGAGAACTACACCGAGTTGCGAATTGTGTGGTTATGTGAAATATTGGAATTATTGCATCCGGTAAATGTTAAAGAGTAGCTACTCATCCTATATCGCCTAAACTGTTCATTTTAGAGGCGTAGTTTATTAATGAAAGGGCTTATTTTGGTCGGAAAATGTGTCGCCAATAAAAAAAATGGTACCTTACCAATGTTTATTTGTTCCGTTTTTCCGAGACTTTCCAAGTCCCCTTGGGCATCCTCTACCCTGTACCAGCCAAACTATTGATATTAGAGGTGTTGTTTGTTAACGAAAAGTGCTTATTTTGGTCTGAAAACATGTCATCAATAAAGAAATCGGTATGTTACCGACGTATATTTTTGCAGTTTTTCGGAGATTTTCTAACACTCGTGAAGAACTTAGAAAATATCCGAAAATGCAAAAATAGACACAGGTAACGTACCTATTTCATTATTGACATGTTTTCAGACCAAAATAAGATCTTTTCAACAATAAACAATACCTCTAATATCAATAGTTTGGCTGGTACAGGGTAAAGGGTGCCCAGGGGGACTTCGAAAATTTCGGAAAAATGGAAAAAATTAACTACCGTTTTTTGATCGATGACACATTTTCACACCAAAATAATCCCTTTTCATCAATAAACTATGCCTCTAAAATAATTAATTTAGGCGTATAGGATGAGTAGCTACTCTTAACATTTACCTTTCATCCTAAACGTAATTTGTAATTCATACACGATTGCTTGTTTGGGTAAAAGTGTTCACATATTTATCAATTATTCGTTTATTAATTACCTTCTAGCATAAAAGACATATTGTTTTCTTCAGAGCACGAGTAATCATTTTAAAAATTTCAATAACAACAACAAACTTCCCGCCTTTTATCTGCTACCAATCTCACTACTACTGTGCACTTCATCGAAAGCAACAACAGCAGAAATAGTATACTACTTCTGAGATTAATCGCAGTGCTACTAACGTCCGAACAGCCTACAAAAAAAAAAAAAAAACACTTCTGGTAAGTCGAACGCTTTAAATGAAAAGTAGCACAAATATCGCAGGAAACTCGCAGAAGTAGTAGAAATCTCAGGGCGCTCGAACAAACCTATAGTGTCAGTGAAATAAGTGATGGCGGGAGTTTTAAAAATGAGTGAAGAACTTATAGATATTACAAAGGCTGGGTGATATAAATACAGTATATTTGTGGCTGTGGGACATGCACAACAATCTAATTAAAGTAATTCAAGGTCAGTATAACACATATATATATATACACACTTATTAATAGAAGAGGTTAGAACGACTTTGCAGTCGTAAATTACCCGCGTTTTTGGGTATAATAAATCGTATTTCAAGACAAATTTGATTCTCTTATATCAGTTGATTCAATTTATTGTTTATATTTACAACCCCTTGTATTACTGTATTGCCGATCGTTCCGAAACTATTCTCACGGAGACGAACAAGATTTCAACTAGCACTGTCCTGATACTGCTGGCAGTAAACTCAGTAATATCAGCGATTTCAGCTGTAACGGAACACGGCCCTAAATGTTAATATACAAATAACATCGTTAAATGCAAATATTGCAATGATCGTCAGTAGCCTTGTAGCATTTATAACATACTTCATTCGAGTCCGACAGAATAGTGCATTTTATTGCTAACATACGAAATATCAAACCAGGACCAAATAGTAACCAAATAATATAATACTGTGGACACATTAAGAAGGCGGACTCACTTAAATATTAGTTTATGTAATTAGAAGATTGTTATTCCACACTCATATAACTAAACAATTTACATATTATGTGAACAGCACAATAACATATAATAATCGTGTTGAATTTGTCGAAAATTTGGCTACAATTGGTAGCCTCGTACCTCAACTTAGGGTCTGTATTACGACCTCTAGTTAAATGTGTGGAATAGCTATCTTATAGTTAAGCTAACTAATAGTTAAATCAGTCCACCTGCATTATGAAAGTTTCTATAGTTAAGTTATCTCTGAGATAACTATCCGAAGGTTCTGGCTTGGTATTTCGGGAGTTAGCAATGAAAAGCACAATTTTCTAGGACTATTGTATTATGTTATATTGCAAGGCTAACTATTATTGATGTCATATGCAATGTTCACTTTTACCACTGTTACATGTATGTGTTAAACACATTTTATTCTATTTTTGATGTAAATAAATAGCGAAAAAAAAAAGCCACATGTATAGTAAGCTATTAAAACAATAGGCTTAACTACCATACATACAAAACGTAATATACATGAAATTCACAAATAAATTATGTACATTAACCAATACATTTTCTAAGTATTTGTCGCAGTGTGCCTGTCTAGGAGTGCGCAATGTTGGATATTGTGTGTCGTGGGTGGTGTATGGGCGCCACCTGGACATGAACTGGCCCAGGTTGGTAGGGCATGAGTCGGGGCGTGTGACGTTCGTGGCGGTCCCTAGACGAGGCGGCGATAGAAGGGGGAGGGGGGTTTATGAAGACTATAGCTGGAAATATCACATACTCTATTGGCCCTCTGAGATGTTGGTGGAGTAGGACATGGGATAGTACAGAAAATGATGTAGTCGACTCTTGGTGCGTCCGGTTGGCGTAACTGATTTATTACTCTGGTACAAGTTAGTAGGATTCTTACACACACGGTTGCTGAGTAGTCTAGAGTACCCTAACAGGGAGCTACAAGGGTGGCGTAGCATGCTCCGGTGGGAGTGCGAAATGAATAGGCACAAGTCTCTCTGTGTGTACGTGGCTCTCGTTTTCTAGCGTTCACCATTAGTAGCACTGTGCTACGTCTACGTTAGTTGCGGGAGAAGACCCGTTCCTTAAATGTTACGTTTATATATCTGGCCCACGTGGCGGGAATCGCACACAGCAAAAAAAAAAACACTTGCACAACTCAGTACGTTACTATTATACTCCCCACAGGGACGTGAAACGTTTAATTAAAAAATATCCGGTTAAATTAAATAAACGACTTACAGCACTACCAATGTCAGTTGATTCAAGATTGCAGTTCAACCCTGCGGGAAGGAGCTTGCCACACACACGTCCGCACTGTACTACGTCTGGAGGTTCACTGTTATGGCCTCCAGAAAAACGGGGGCTACACACTACCTAGCAACTAATGCTCAGCAACCACCCTCTTAAACCATAGCAAGACGTATATCACAATTCACTGAGAAATATTACTACGTTTTCTAAGCATGCATAGTTCTGTTTAATACTGTTCTTATTTACTATTCAGACACTCAATCGGCTAGTTTGGCCAGTCGTTTGTGATGTAACTGCCGGGTGACCGCTCACCGATGTAGTGGTGTGGGCTAGGGGGGAGGGCACTGGACACTACTCTGACACACTGTGGGGTGGGTTATACTCGCCGGGTAACCTTGACACGTTCAACAACTGTACTGCCCTCGTTGCCGACGAGTGTACGTCGGCGCCATTGCGCGTGCCGGGGAGCGGGCCCCAGGTGCACGGTTTTGTCGTGTGTTGGCATTTGGGCTCCCGCAGTACAATGACATATTCAACATCTGCATTGCTCTCAGACATCTCTTGATCTATATATATTTCACAATACAGAAACCATAACCTCAAAACTGCTAAACAGTCACGACGAAAATAGGACAGATGTTCTACCTGGTCGCCATTTTCGAAGCTTAACTAATGGATAAGTGTGTAGCTATCACATCAAGCGGCAGTTAACTTTGCTAGTAGCTAAGAGTTCTAGGTAGCATTATCTACGAATCATGATACACGTTTTTACTCTGACTGAGAGTTATCATTTAACTAAAGGTGTAACTAGAGGTCATAATACATGCCCTAAAATTACTTAACTTCAAAGTGAATTATCGAACGAATCCACAGTAAAATTTTCTGTTAAGTTAATGCAAAGTTAACATAAGGAGGTCCATGTTAACTTCAGTGTGATTCGGCGTTAAGTGAATTTACGCTATTCTTGTTCGTTTTTCTCGCCTGATGTTGTTCTTCGGCAATTTCGTCAAGTTTTCCTAATTATTTGAGCACTTCCTCCAAAATTGTGTTTGTGGTCATCGGGGAATTATTCTGGTTACAATTGGCATCATCTACCTTTTTTTTCTTCGGGTGCTCCAACGATATATATGGGCCGCGTTCCGTTACTGCTGATTTCACTGATTCAGTAATCTCAGTAATGTCAGCAGCAGTTCCGAAACTGCTGAGATAACTACCAGCTGTTTTCGCGGGCTGTCGTGTAAGCTCCCTGTGCGATAGACGACTACTGAGATTACCGGTGCTGCAGTGGTTGTGTAGTGTCAGTAAAATAAGTGATGGTGGGAGTTTTAAAAATAAGTGTAGAACTTATGGATGTTACGAAGGTTAGGTGATATGATTACAGGTTTTTTGTGACTGTGGGACATGTACAACATCCTAACTAAAGTAATACTAGGTCAGTGTAGCTATATGTATGTGTATAAAAGTATACATACTTATTAATAGAAGAGGTTAGAATGACCATCACTCGTAAACTACCTAAGTTTTTGGGTATAATACGATTTAATAAATTGTGTGTCAAGCCAAATTGGCGCTCTTATATCAGTTGATTCAATTAGTTGTTTGTATTTACAACCTCTTTTATTACTATATTGCCGATCGTTCCGAAACTATTCTCAGTGAGACAAACACGATATCCGCTAACACTGAAACTGTCCCGATACTGCTGACAGTAAACTCGGTAATCTCAGTGGTTTCAGCAGTAACGGAACGCGGCCATAGTAAACATAGAGGGTCGGAAGCGCTTTCGGGCTGAAGCCCAATAGAAATTGTGTCGGCCATGTTTTCCTTCGTCACAACAAAGGGGCGTGGCAGGGTGTTGGTTAGGGATAATTACGTTTATATACCGATAATAATAGAAAAATAAAGCTTATGATGTGTTGTGTATGTATGTGTGGCATGTAAAGCATATAAATACGTCTGTCTATCGTTTAATATTTTAGGAACGATATCAAATCGTAAATACAGGACGAAAACAATCGGCGGAAACGTGTAGGTAGCAAGGTAATTGGCTCACAATCCAAATATATACATTTAAAAAAAGTTAAAGTAAACATACACAGACTAAAATATACATATTATGCATTTCACTGTGTGTAATTATAAGTACATCAGTTTTTAGTATAGTTCACTGTGTACGAATTTTAAGTTAAGGTTATGTTTATAGAACTACTGATAAATGTAAATAATTCAAATGTCTGAACATATGCAAATAAGCCTGCATTTAAATATACAAATTAAAAATAAATACTATAACACATTTTTGTTACTATAAGAACCATGCATATAACATGTCAACTTTATCAACAGTCAACAACCTTGCAGCCCTCACTAACCCAAATTAAGAGCCTCAAACTGATATAAATAAATAGATATTCGCAACTGGTCTGTTGCCATTTAACGAGATCATTCCTTACCTGCCTCTCTAGGCTACCATTCCCAAACCCCTCCTGAACCTACCAACTCCTTACAGTATCCAAATAATTCTGTAAAACATTCCTCTCACCGACCTCCCAAGCATAGACTGTCTACCCAGTTCAGAACCTTCTCGCTGGTGTTAACTCTCATTCATACCCTCCCTTAGTTAGGTGGCAATTTAACCCTCCCCAACCTCCCTCTCTATTCACAGGTGTGTACATCCTGACCAGACTTTCAACTCTTCTTCTGTCCTTCAATGTACTCCATCCCATTTCCGACATCCAAGGTCTATAAATGAGAGGTCGTCTCAAAACGGTAGAAACGTGTTCGGGTCGTTAGGGTATCTTCGGAAAATGACGTAGGCAGGAGACCATGAATTGTAAACAACTGTACCAGATGTATTGGTTTCGCATGTAGCTATATTGAAAGTTTTTGTTTTATTCGAAGTAAATTGCTTTGAACAGTGTGTAGGTAATGTTGATATGTGTTAAAAATATTTACAGAAGATTGAAGTAAATTTGGATACCCCACACATTCAGCATTATAACTGACGTCGGTAAGGCGTCAGCCTTTTATGCCTCGCCATGTCACGGTAGGTGAGCGGCCATATCATTAACAGACAGGCGCTACAGCGCTACATTAGTGCAGCGAAGTGTGACCCCGTCAACACCGAGCAAACACTCACTCAGGCTCGCTCTCGACCAGCTGCAGAGCAGTCGACTAAACATCTCATAACTAACCCAAACCATAAAGACGCCACAGTGTATAGGTGTAGTGGTAAACAATATATAGTGCTTCACACGAGTGTTTGATTTTTCAGTGTAATAATATTGTCGAAGGGTATGTGTATGTTTATTTTCAGCGGACACTGAGCAGTAGACGCCGTAAATTTAATGTTAAAATTATGTGTCTATCATATTGTGATCATTTCATCCTTCGCTTAGGGAAATTTCGGTTTCCCTCCCCCGCCTTCCGGCTAGCCTACCTGCCGAGCGGAAGGCGGTGGAAAAGACAGTCTTCTTCCAGCGAGCCATAAGAACGGATGTGCGCGTCGTGAGTGTCGCGGTCTCGTGGGACCTCAACTTGTTGCTCCAATCACCTAGGTAAATCAATAGTCTTAATGTAATTACCGGAACTTTCTTTCTTTTATTCTTGTGCCCCCGAGATACGTCGTTCGCGTGTGGGAGACTCCGCCCGCCACACTTTAACTCTCTCTCTCCTATTATCTCGCACCGAGCCACGTGCATTTTGTTCAGTGTAGGCTAGCAGGCGGCCATAGGCCTGTGCCCGCTTTAAGTTGCTAACATCATTTTTCATCTTTTGAGTGCTAATAAACACCGTGTTATTTCTCCAGAAGTCTGACTTGTGAATGTAGCGTACCCCGCTTCCCGGGGGAACTTAAGGGTGATGCCTTAATCCGTCGACATCCACCTCGCAATATATGAGAACTTTCATATTTGAGTTATTTTCAATGATCAGTAATGTGTATTACCTAGTGAGTACCTACAGGAGTGTTAAATTATGACTGTTCCGAAGCCACGTGGACGCTAGTCTCTGCAACATGTGTCATTGTAAAACTTAAATAACTACTTCATTATTTTATCTGACAGGTCAACACGGGATGGGGCTCGCCTCGTTCCCACACCCAAGAATTACAACATCTTTTTGAGTAAGAGTCTCATGTTAGCCCGAGTCATTCGGCTAGCTGGTGCCCATTCTTAAAACTTTCCGTACTATTAATTTCAAAGAAAATGTAAACAGACATTCCCGTGATCCCGGCCACGTCAAATTGGCGCCGCAACTAAGGGCGAGTGCAAACAACGGTAAACGACGTCACGACATTTGCGATAAAGGCGAGGGAAAGAACTGCCGCCATTGCGTAGCACGTGGCAAGCGAGTGGAGGAAGAGCGAGAAGCCGTCATATTGCACACCACCCACGTGGACAAAGGGACAGCAATCGCCACTAACACCCTAGGAAGCATTGCAAGGACGCGCTCGGATTACCACCCCACCCGAGCGACATCGGGCCGAACCGAAGTGACCCGAAGCGCGCGCAGTAGGTCACGAGACACTATCCGCTCGGCAACACCACCCCAGGAGTAAACACAGCATACCAGGCTACCGACCAGCCATCGGCCGCTGTGGCATGCGCGAGCGGTGAAGGACGTTTCCCCTGCGAAAAGAACTGCACAACCGTGCCGTGCTCTCGTGTCGGCAACCGCGCAATGCTGTTACAGCCGCGATGGATACGTGTACGCTGGCCCTGTGCAATTGGTGCCACCGAGTCCCATTTGTGAAGTACGAGCCACCCACGAACATTTGTAATTGTTCACGGCAAATGACATCAACATCGCATCGCCACTATACCGGACCGACCGATACGAAACCCCGAAGGTTACCGCTGGGTGGTCCAGGGCGTGACCTGGCCGCCTGCACCCTATGTGACCATACGGTACCTAGCACGACACTGTACGTAGCAGAACAAATTCAATGGAGGACGGAACAGTTCACATGCGAACAGTGCAGGGTTGAAGAAGGGACGGCGCGACTGGCGAAACAACTGGCCGAGAAAACGCGTCATGCAGTACAGGAGAAAATGTGCGAATTTCCGAACTGTGAACCACCATGTGGGGAGAGAACACGGTGCCGCGAGTGCCAACGACAGTGTCACATCAGCTGCATGACCACGGAGGAATTGGGACATTTCCGCAGAAATTGTATCGATAACATCACAGCGGAGCGAGCCAGTGAGGCGAACGGAAGAAGGACAGTGTTGCCACCGGTGACATCGAACGTACTGCAATTGTCACGACCAAGGTCAATCAACAGCACCATACCTGTGACGACCCTGGAACAACCAGCCGCCGTGTGTCATTTAACCAGGACACCAGCGAAAATCCAAACCCTACCAACCTTCGCAGGACGGGGAACTGAAGACCCGCGAGCTTTTCTCAAGGCGTGCGTCGAGCGTCTACAGCGCTACAGTGTAGCCGAACAATAGTGGCCAAGCCTTGTCGGCGCACAACTGGAAGGAGTTGCACGATCATGGTGGCAGACAGTGACTGACTATAACATGACGTGGGAACAATTTGTGACCAAGTTCTCGTCCTGCTACGCAAACACACAAACTGCGCTTCAGACACAGCTCAACCTCTTTACAGAACAACAACGACCACACGAAGACCTAGAAACGTTCATCCGCCGCAAGATCAACCTGGTAATGCGGTTCTACCCCGATGATGTCACCACGGACGTGCTGGAAGCAGTCCTGCAGACAGTGCGGCCAGAGTACCGCCACGCACTCCGACCAGCCATACATCATGACCTAGAGAGCTTCATACGAGTCGCTGCAGGAGTTGTACGTGACATGGCCGAAACCAAACTGCACCCACATTTTACCTACCGTGCATACAGACGTGACACACGCAGAATGGAAGCCCCACCGGAGAGGACGGGGATGGCGAAAACACCGCACATCCCAGCGGTAAACACACACCAGGGCAACGCCGGCAACTCCACATCGTCAAACCCGGGAGCTACCAACCCATCACAGAGACCACCTCCAAACAGGCTCTGTCGGTTCTGCCCAGGCAGGCAATACCACTGGCACGTGGAGTGTCCCCGCCTCAGGGAAAACAATGCGGGAAACGACCACTCGGGGTAGGGAGACCCCCCAGCCATAACTCCCGACAGACGGAACTCACCAGAAAACCAGGCAAGTGACAATAGTGAGCAACTTAAAAACACCAATAAAATAGAACCACAGCTAGGTCAAATTTTTCATCCCCGTCAAAATTACGACAATTTACTACGCATCGCAGTGACAGTGAACGGTAAAGAAACAGTCGCAGCCTCACATAATTTCATTGAGAGTTTTTCACCTTTCAACAACTTGCAAACATGTGTACACTCAGTGCAGCTCGCCACGCAGGACGCGACCGGCTATGTGGCGGGAATAGCAAATATAAACATTGCCATTCGCGACGAGTTATCAACGGTACCTGTGCTAGTTGTGAGAGAGTTGCGTGAAAACGTAATACTTGGAGTGCCGTGGCTGATCGATCAACAAGCTGTCATTGAGCTATCTCGCAACCGTGTGCATTTCGGGAAACAACTACGCAAAACGGCATATCATCTTAGATATCACCAAACAGTAATGACACCACCTGTGAACCTCAGCGACTTCAATCACACCGTTCTGCCGGAACACCAGGCTGCAGTACAAAGCATCCTTGACAAACGGAGGGAGGTATTCGCCGCAGGTGACCCTCTACATCGCACTTCCATCGCTGTGCATCGGATACCAACCGTGCACGACGACCCAGTCTACACGCCACCCAGAGACTACCAGCAGCCGCAGCGTCGCATCATCGAGGAACAGGTTAGTGAAATGTTAGCTGACGGTGTAATAGAACCATCTGAGAGTAACTATAATTCTGCTATTACGTTAGCCCCTAAAAAGGACGGAACTTGGCGTTTCTGCGTAGATCTGAGACCTGTCAATCAAATCACTAAATCATCAGCACCACCAGTTATTAACGTAAACAGTGCCCTCAGCTTACTAGGTTCCGCAAAAGTAATGTCCTCGTTCAACCTTAGGTCGGGGTACTGGCAAGTTCCAGTGCTGCCAGCTGATAATGTGAAGACCGCTTTCACTACCCCAGACGTTAATAGACACCAGTTTTGTGCAATGCCGTTCGGCCAAAAGTGCGCACCTGCTACCTTCCAGGCAATGATGGTACACGTCCTGGATGGATTTATTGGAAGGTTTGCTACCGCATATTTAGACGACATAGTCATTTGGTCAAACAGCTGGGAAGAGCACATACACCATCTGGACCTAGTATTAGAACGTTTCGCAGTTGCTAACCTCACGTGTGCAAATCACAAGTGTCACGTAGGTAAAACCGAACTTGACTTCTTAGGACACATAGTAAATGAGCAAGGCAACCGGCTTAGTGATGAACCTCTGCGCCTGATAGATGACTGGCCGACGCCGGTCACCCGGAAATAACTCAGGAAGTTTTTCGGACTTATAAATTGGCTCAGACAATATATCGAAAATTTTGCAACAATCACGGCACCACTTACAGAACTACTATCAACACAGCAGAAATACTGTTGGACGGAAGCCGCAGAAAACGCATTCAAAGCCATAAAAAAAACAGTATCAATCATGTCGCCAACTTTCCCATTACGACCCCACACGCTACTTGTATGTGCAAACTGATGCGAGCCAGGACGGCATTGGCGCGGTTGTGTACCAGTTAGACGACACAGGCGAACGTTGCATCATTGACTACGGCAGTGCGAAGCTAGGGATGGTCGAATGCCGATACGATGTAGACGAACGCGAATGTTTGGCAATCACGTGGGCGTTAAAGAAATACAGACACTATCTGGAATACCAACGGTTCACATTAAGAACGGATAACCGCAGTATAGTATGGCTCAACCAGATGCGTGAATATCGCAGCAAACTCACCAGGTGGTCCATGTTAATCCAAGGTTCCGACTTTGCCGTGGAACATGTTCCGGGCAAAGAAAACGAGCTCGCAGACGCACTGTCACGCGCACCAGGAGCGGAAGTGTGCACGAACGACCCGGACGAATGGGACGACATGTTACCCCCGCAGAACACAGTGACATTCAGTGACGAACACCAGATCCCTAGACTCAATCAGTTAAGCATGAAGAGCGATTCCAGCAAGCAATTAAGTGCAGAACAACTGTACGTGCAGGTACACATCGCGCAAGACACTGATGTTTTCACGCAGGAACGCGTAAGGGCATGCGGTGAACGAGCGCTGCATAACTACAGGATAGTTGATGACACGTTAGAGACATTGCCTGGCGGAAAGGGGAGAAAATGGAAGGTTTACGTGCCTGAGGCAGCTCGACAGCACCTGATTAGATATGTACACGCCGATCATCTGGCCGGACACCCGGGCGCGGAACAAACGCGCAGAAACATCGCACGGCAATACCATTGGCCCGGAATAGGGAGTGACACGCGCTTGTTTGTACGTAACTGCAAAATCTGTAACACATTCAAATCCCGTCGTCCAGACGGCCAACAACAATAACCAAGGTTACCCACTGAACCGTTTGATACCGTCGCCTTAGATCTAATGGGCCCCTACCCGCGCAGCGCACAAGTGAAACGTTTTATGGTAGTGGTCACTGACTTATTCTCGCATTGGGTGGAGGCGTACGCTGTCAGTTGCGCACACACCCACGTAGTAGCACGAGCCCTGGAAACAGAATTTTTCACACGTTGGGGTTTCCCCAGAGTGCTGCTGTCGGACAATGGGACGCAATTCACCGGACAACGATGGAGAAGCGTGTGCGAAAAATGGAAAGTGCAACACTTCACAACAGCTGTCTATCACCTTAGGGCAAATCCAACGGAGAGAAGGAACCAGGGACTTAAGGTGCGACTGCGCATGCGTGTAGGCGATGACCACACCAGTTGGCCTCAGCACCTACCCACCGCCCTATTTTGCCTACGCACATGCGTGAACGAGACAACAGGCATGTCACCAGCCGAGGTACTCCAAGGGAAGAACCTGGCACGACCGGGAGAAATGAGCTGCCCGAGGGTCGAACCAGTGACCGAGGGGGACCGCAGCCAGGCAAGATGTGAAATGCTGCATGAGGCGAGGAAAAACCAGGAAAACTACGTACACAGATGCACACCAACCACTACGTGCCAACTGCAGTACTTACATCCCGGCGATGACGTGTATGTTAAGGAGCACCCCCAATCTGCCGCAAATAAAAACTTCTGTGCTGGCCTAGTGGCCAAATGGAGTGGACCTCATCGCATCATGACCAAGCTAGGAAACAGTGTCTACATCATGCGCACTGGAGCTAGGCGCACGCAGAAGGTTAACCGTGATGAGCTCCGACTCACCGACGGAGGAATCGCACCCGAGAAAATACAACCGGAAGTGAACGAAGACGTGAATACCTCGCTGCCCTCACCAGAGCCCGGCAAACAGATCCCGAAGTCACGACGACAGAGCGATGCGTAAGAGCGTGACAGAACGCAGAACAAACAGCTGAGTGCCCTGGAGCCTAAAGCGCGAGCAACAAGGGCACGGAGCCCAGTTGTAAACCCTGCGGCACACGAGGAGATGGAAGTCGAAGACTGTATACCAGCAGGAAAGGATTGGCGTAACACTTCGCGGACGCCCGGCCCCCGGAAGCCGACAGGGCATCAGCGGAGGTACAACCCAAAATCACCAACCACCCTGGACGAGGCAGGAAAAGGGTGTACATCACACACCCAGCTATGTACGGAGTCACGCCGCTTGTCACCCTCTTCCCCGGAGCAAGGTCACGCACCTTCCGCGACAACACACGAGGGAGAAGCGGAACACTCCTCAACACCAACACGTCAGACGACCCCGTGGCCACCGCCACCGGAGCTGACGGTACCACTGTTCCAGGCCCTTAGTGTCGTGATGCGCCACACCCAGAAAACACCGCAGCCAACTGTCACCAAGCTGCACAACAGAGGAGACGAGCCCCACGACCAGCTCACTGCGAGTACTGCATCGCTGCGACACCCAGGCCCATCTGCGGGCGCGATTGCAGACCCCCACGATGCTGTCACGTGGTTCCACAACACGAGGGAGGACGAGCGGAAGCAGAAGTCCAGACACCGACGCCGCCCACCAATGTGGATGTGTTGCGCCTGCGAGCCGCCGGCCAAGCAGGTACGAGCGGAAGCAGCATGCCGACGGCGTGACGTCAGCTGTCACCACCACCACTTGCGGCCACGACCCCGGGTCCGACACCGCTACCAGGACTAGGCTCGGCAGTAAGCGGCTCTGAAGGAGGGGGCGTTTGACGTCGGTAAGGCGTCAGCCTTTTATGCCTCGCCATGTCAAGGTAGGTGAGCGGCCATATCATTAACAGACAGGCGCTACAGCGCTACATTAGTGCAGCAAAGTGTGACGCCATCAACACCGAGCAAACACTCACTCACTCTCGCTCTCGGCCAGCGGCAGAGCAGTCGACTAAACATCTCATAACTAACCCAAACCATAAAGATGCCACAGTGTCTAGGCATAGTGGTAAACAATATATAGTGCTTCACACGAGTGTTTGATTTTTTAGTCTAATAATATTGTCGAAGGGTATGTGTATGTTTATTTTCAGCGGACACTGAGCAGTATACGCCGTAAATTTTATGTAAAAATTATGTGTCAATCATATTGTGATCATTTCATCCTTCACTTAGGGAAATTTCGGTTTCCCTCCCCCGCCTTCCGGCTAGCCTACCTGCCGAGCGGAAGGCGGTGGAAAATACAGTCTTCTTCCAGCGGGCCATAAGAATGGATGTGCGCGTCGTGAGTGTCGCGGTCTCGGGGGACCTCAACTTGTTGCTCCAATCACCTAGGTAAATCAATAGTCTTAATGTAATTACCGGAACTTTCTTTCTTTTATTCTTGTGCCCCCGAGATACGTCGTTCGCATGTGGGAGACTCCGCCCGCCACACTTTAACTCTCTCTCTCCTATTATCTCGCACCGAGCCACGTGCATTTTGTTCAGTGTAGGCTAGCAGGCGTCCATAGGCGTGTGCCCGCTTTAAGTTGCTAACATCATTTTTCATCTTTTGAGTGTTAATAAACGCAGTGTTATTTCTCCAGAAGTCTGACTTGTGAATGTAGCGTACCCCGCTTCCCGGGGGAACTTAAGGGTGATGCCTTAATCCGTCGACATCCACCTCGCAATATATGAGAACTTTCATATTTGAGTTATTTTAATGATCAGTAATGTGTATTACCTAGTGAGTACCTACAGGAGTGTTAAATTATGACTGTTCCGAAGCCACGTGGACGCTAGTCTCTGCAACATGTGCCATCGTAATACTTAAATAACTACTTCATTATTTTATCTGACAGGTCATCACGGGATGGGGCTCGCCTCGTTCCCACACCCAAGTATTACAACATCTTTTTGAGTAAGAGTCTCATGTTAGCCCGAGTCATTCGGCTAGCTGGTGCCCATTCTTAAAACTTTCCGTACTATTAATTTCAAAGAAAACGCAAACAGACATTCCCGTGATCCCGGCCACGTCATAACTTACAAGAATATGAACATAGGGTACATCGTTGGCAGTACAGAAAGTATCAACGTGCTGGTTCTTATTGCAGAGAACGACTACGAAACGACCTCAAAAACGTACTGTTAGGAATACAAACGGAAAAGGTAAGTTCATTTCGTTGTACGATGTTAACGTATCTAAGTAACTGTACAAACCAACAAGCTATATAGTAAACATAGAGGGGCGGAAACAGCAATCTCCAAGGCTCTGAGGTGAAGCCCAATTGAACGTGGTATTTTGACTATAGATAAAATGGCGGACACTTATTTCCGGTCGAGTGACGAGAGCGATTATGCTTATTTAAACTTTATTACAGTGTAATATATTGCAACATTTATTGGCATTTTTTGTGTGTTTAGTGGGAATATAGTGGAGCTATAAAGTAACAGATTTCATGCAAACATAATGACGGATTTTTAACATAATGTTGGCCACACTGCTGTTCGCCATGTTTTCTGGGGTCAAAACTGCCGTTCAATTGGGCTTTACTTTGGAAGTGTTTCCGCCCCTCTATGTCAACTATATAGCTCGTTGGTACAAACCAGCTTATGACAGCGATATAGTCGTCTTGTAGGTATAAACGACTTGCTTTGGTTCTACTAGATGTCACCCGTACACAGTAAATTAATTCCGATTTAATACGTATGCAGTGATGGGTTTTGTTTATACTGAGACATTTATAACAGTCACCTGTCTTAGTCATTTGACATGGGAGTGGAATTGAGTGGTAAGGTAAGGTTGTATGTGGATGATTGTGTGTATTCGGAGATTGATGAGGGGATCAGTTTGTAGGCAGACATTGATCGAGTACTAAAATGGACAGAAAATAACAACATTAGGCATAAATAAAAAAGACAAAGCCAGATTCAGTAGAGGAGAAAGAGTAGGCTGGTGTACAAATGGGACGAGTAGGGAGTGTGGGAGGTGACAGTACAAGTACTTAGGAATAGTGTTACAGGAAGACCTAGGATGGAAAGGACAGGTAGAAAGAGTGGTTTCTAAAGGAAGAAGGGCTTTGGGAATGCTAGGAAGTGTCCTGAATTGAGTCGGTGGTGGGGTGCAGAAGAAAGCATACATATATCTCAATGGTACATCCAGTGCTGGAATACACAGTGGCAGAGCAGGATCCTTACAAGGAAGGACAGGTACATGAGCTATAGAGGGTTCAGCGGAGGGTGGCAAGATTAGTGAAGGGTAGGTGGATAAGGCAGGGACGAGAATATGAGGATGAGGGAAACTTACAGGCCTTCAATGGTGATGAAAGAAATGTGTTTGAAAGATTTGAAGGACAGGAAAAAAATGGAGAGGCTTGTTATGTTGTTCAAGGTGGTGAAGAGAGAGAGAGAGTGAATAGGGGAGTTAGGTTCCTAGTTATTCAGGAGTGACAACAGAGGGAGAGGGAACAACATCAAGAAGATCCAGAGAATTTGGAGGATGATGGAGAGGGGTAGGCAGTCAATGGTGAGGTCGGTGAGGGAGTGGATTGTGATGAGAGAGAAACTGGAGAGGGTTGGGTTGTTCAGGAGGGTCTGGAGAGAGAGTGAATGAGGGATGTAGACATGCCACCAGGCGACAGTCTATCTGCAGAATGAAATTAATATTATTATATTCAGAACAGAACTGGAAATTTACAATTGCATTGCGGAAATTAGTTTTGTGGCAGTGCATGGTTCAGCAAATTTTATAGGTCTGTAGTCCCAATTAATTAATTTGACAGTTCCATTGCATCCAGTAAAGATCACAGAAGTCTAGTGGTACTGGAGTTGTCAATTATATAATTGTAAATTTTGTCATGTCATGTGATTTTGTAAATGTTGGTCTCTGAAACTTTAAGTGTATCAGAATACAGACATAGTATTTCTACACACTCAAGTTAAATACATCCAAACACAGGGTAGGGCATTGTCATTGTAGAATACATGTGCAGTCAAACATTATTTACGAAACCTGAATGATAATTGAGGAGTGTTTGGGAAATTATATATGTTCCAGAAAATCACATTTTGAGGTTTTCCATTGAAGGGATTATATGTCCTGTTGCTAATACCATAGGAAGTTATATAAGTGCCGATAATGCATTGTTCAGCTCAAACAAACGCCCATAAAATGCGCGTGGTGTTACTCCATAACTGTTGACATGGAAAATGATACAAGTGCCATTTGAAGTTACATTTTTCTGTAACAGTTCATTTCATGTATACAATCCTGGTAAATAAATGTAACACAGCATTTGAATTATAAAATCATTTGTGAGTGACTTTATCTTTTTTTCATTTCCTGAAAAACTTACTGTTTGGCACTAACATAGTTTCCCACAAACCCTCCTCAATCATAGCATATTATTGGGTGGGCCTATAAGATTATTACTTACTTATTTAAATATAATTGCTCATTTCCCCCTTCCCTTTAATGAATGCCTTTTACAGTTGCTTGTCTAACAACTTGTAGTAGTAAATTTGTGTAGGCAGTTTGTTTTTAGCTTTCGGTAGTAATAGCCTAATGATAGAACTGTCATTCAGGGTAACTTTGATAAACATATTCCATATTTTCAGCTGCTATAGTGACGCACATATGATATTGTAACATCTAATAACAAAGTGGAAGAATGTGACAACAGTAATATTTTACTGGGCATGATTTCATAAATAATGAAAATGTAAATAAATATCACTTTTTAGAATGGTGCAAAGTTACACCCCAATTCAGGGTAACTTTGCACCACCTTCTGTAGTGGCACATAAACTGCTTTATTTTGGTCACATTTGAGGCCAGGGTAACATTGCACCAGTCCTTAGAAATTTTAAAATGTTACAGAATTTATAATCAGTAGTTTTTAATACCTCAGGACTTATGAAAATTACATAATACAGTCAAGAATATATTTGACTAAAATGGCAAGAGACAAATGTATGAAAATAACTGTTTAATGCTATTATATGTGGCCAGATACAAACAATTTCACATTAGAAAAACAATTTTCAGTGGTTACTTATTACCAGTAAAATGATCCAATAGCAAATTTCACAAAATTTTCATAACAATTTACTGAAACAAAAAGTGCATACAAAGCTGTGGCCACTTCAGGTTGACATTATAATATACACATAGACTTAAAACAGCAAGAAATTACAAATTAATACTGTGGCATATACTGTAATTTAGCCCTAACATACTGAGATGTTTAAGCACAGGTTAAATTTTGCATAAATTGTACATCGTAAATATCACAGAACATAACACAATTTCATTTCTTGATAGAAAAGTTTAATAATAATTAACTGGAAAAAGCTTGCGACCTAAATAGTGTTAAACATCACATTTCACAATATGTTAAGTACACATTTTGAAATAGCCATAAAATTACATCTGTACACATCAAGAGAAGCATGTTGTAACTTATTGTTTGCACAAGAGTTTTAATTTTATAGAGAATCGTTGATTAGGAAAACTCCTCTATTATTTGCTGGGACAATCTTCTCTGGAGATAGTTTCTTCAGTAGATCTGATGTTTCATACCACAGATCATCATTGACATCAGGCCATTTCCAGTATGCACCAGACTTAGTTATACATCGCACTAAGAACAACTTGTGCCTTGATAATCTGTCTTGGATACATCTCTCCATCATACAATACAGTGATAAAGTCTTCAACTTGTATGTACCAGAACATATATAAAAAAACACTTGCATACTCTGTCTGAACAGTTGCTTCATCAAACTGATCAACCTCTACTACTGGAACATCCCTTAATTCTGTTGTGTCGTCATCATCATAATTCAACTGATCAGCACAGACTCCTGTCAGGTCACCATAGTCCAACAATGGTTCAGCATTCCTCTCCTCTGAAGACGATCTGGAGGCGACAGATGCATTGTTATCTACATCTTCTACTGCAGGAATGTTACTTGGACTTTGCTGTCTCCCAAGGGTTCTTATGGTAGAAATCTTTGGCCGACCACCTCGAATTCTTGCCCCTCCTCTTGCTTTGGCAGTGTTTTTTTTTTTGTGATTCTGCTACTTCCCTGCTTTTGTAGAATTGTTCCACTTCTGATGCTGAAACACTCTTTACAGCTGTAACAGGTAAGAATTTTCGGGCACCTGTAACAAATGCTAGATCACTTGTCCGGAGGTTTTCTAGGAACTCTTTGAATTCATTTCCAACGTTCTCACTAGTTTCAATGGGTTTGGTGTACAGGGGGAGTTTATTTACCGCAGCTTGTTTGTTAACAGGACAAATCCCTGTGCACTGAAATCCTTTAATTAGGTTCTTGGCTTCTGCTTCTGTATCTTCTCCTAGCTTGAGTGGCTTTAAGCTACTGACAGAAAATCGCCTTCGGTTGGGCCATTACTTTCTTACCACCTTTCGTTTCGCGCCAGTTCGCCAAAACTTTACACCAATTCGCTTTCAGGCCTGAAAAATAGGCAACATCTAAAGGCTGCAAAATATGTGTTGAATTAGGAGGGAAAAAAACTGAGTGTATATCATTCTCTTGAGCACGTTGCAGTATCTTTAGTGACTTATGTGCTGACATATTGTCTCCTACGAGAACTTTTTTTCCTGGTTTTTGTTTTACCTGTGGAACAAAATGATTTTCTAACCAGTCTTCAAAGACTTGGTTGTCAACCCACCCTGATTTGGAGGTGTTCAGCCATGCCCCCTCAGGTGCACCATATATCCAATCAATTTTTGAGTCCCTTTCATGACGACATATGGGGGAATGAAATCTCCATCTGCATTGCCACAGAATAATGTGGTATAGCTACTCTTGGATGAATTTCTTATTCGCTCGGGATGACGACAACTTCTTTTAAAGAGAAGTTTCCTTTTCTGTGGTATATCATGGAAGCCTGTTTCATTATAATTAAACAGGGAGGAACACCACCCATTTCTTGTTCCAAATTCTCAAAGAACTGGTTCAACACTGTTTCATCAACTTATGCCCTTTTGGGACTAATGTTGGTTTCAAACCTTTGTGTTAAAGCAACCCTGTGTCGCTGAAGGAAAGACTGACCCCCACTCCCAACCTGGCATATTCCCCTTAAACTGAGAAACTTTACGCTTCTGTGAATCTAAATAGCTTTTGGCTATACAATGAACATCAAAGAGGGAGATTGGTATTCCAAAACATGCCACATGTTGAACGAAGAACAGCTCTTCCGCTTCAGAAAAAACTGTTGGTCTACCCACCTTTTTAATGTATTTTCCTGAAATCTTGTTTCATAACATGTTGCGTGGTATCTCGTACTTCTTAGACGCTTCCCACTGACTGATCCTTCCACTTTTAATGTCATTTAGAATTTTGTCCAGTTCCTCGCAGGTGTAGCGACTTTTGGTGTTGTACCCCTGTTGTATTTGATGGTTATACAATTACATAAAGACACTGTTAACTACGAAAGCACTTTATTCTACCTTAGTCTTTTACATTTACTCACTCATACACACAACCTTCTCGCTGTAATCTTATCTGTGCAGTCTGTCCAACCTTGTAACCACAGATTGGAACCATAGCTACCAACTGACATATTTACATACAATGTCACAACATCTCCCCTTTACACATAATAACATTTTAGTACAACAGACAGTACAATTGTTTTAAACAAAATCGTCTAACCTCCTTGGACGCCTAATCGCCCTGCCTACCCTAGTAAACTGTTGACTTGAGGCCTGACTTCTCTAACACATTCAGTTACTACAGACTCACTTGCCCCCTGCTCACTTTCAACAGATGCACGTGGTTGATGCTCATCTCCTACACCCTCAGTATCCCTATAACTTATTTCAGTGGGGATCCATGACTTTCGAAGATGGTTGGAAATTCTGCGTAACACCTGACCATCCTCTCTCTGTACCCAATAAGACCTAGGAGTAGAATGTTTCTCCAGAATCTTTCCAGGCCTCCATATCTTATCTGTTTTAACAAAAACATCTTGGTTTGAAACATAATCCTCCCTAGCTACTGTACTTTTGTCATAATGTGACTTTGTTAACTCAGATTTAGCCTGTAATTTATCATGAAACTTGTCACGTGTATTTGGTAATAGCGAACCCTCTGACATAGGCAACAATGACCTTAAGTTTCGACCCATAAGTACTTGTGATGGGGAAACATTAGTTCCACAAACAGGTAACGTTCTATACTGTAAGAGCCCAAGCTCTATAGGAACATGATCCTCTTGACACTTACGGAGAATGTTCTTAGCAGTTTGTACTGCTCTCTCTGCCAACCCATTGCTACGAGAATATCTAGGGCTACTAGTTACAATGTGAAAATCCCATTCCTTTGAAAACATTAGAAATGCCCGTGAAGAAAATGGAACATTATCTGCCACCACCACTGCAGGAATGCCATGTGTGGAAAACACCCGTTTCAATGCCAAAATCACTTCCTCCGATGCACAACTACTTATATGACACAACTCAATCCATTTTGATAAATAA